>CAKNXH010059680.1:190741-252192 GCA_932178445.1 Andricus quercusramuli | reverse complement strand
CTTGCCTCTCACGATGGAGTTCTTGTTTAGCGTGAGTCCCCTTGCCTCTCACGATGGAGTTCTTGTTTAGTGTGAGTCCCCTTTCCTCTCACGATATGGTGCTTGTTTAGCGTGAGTCCCCTTTCCTCTCACGATGGGGTACTTGTTTAGCGTGAGTTCCCTTGCCTTTCACAAGGTGGTGCTCGTTCAGCAATTTTCCCCTTGCCTCTCACGATGGGGTGCTTGGTTTGCGTCACTCCTCTTTCCTCTCACAATGGAGTGCTTCTTGAGCATCAGTCCCCTTGCCTCTCACGATGCGGTGCGTGTTTAGCGTGAGTCCCGTTGCCTCTCACGATGCGGTGCTAGTTTAGCGAGAGTCCCCTTTTCTCTCACGATAGGGTGCGTGTTTAGCGTGAGTTCTCTTGCTTCTTACAATGGGGTGCTGTTTTAGCGTGAGTTCCCTTGCCTCTCAAAAAGGGTTGCTTGTTTAGCGTGAGTCCCCTTGCCTCTCACGACGGGGTGCTTGGTTAGCGTCAGTCCTCTTTTCTCTCACAATGGAGTGCTTGTTTAGCGTGAGTCTCCTTGCCTCTCACGATGCGATGCTTGTTTAGCGTGAGTCGTCTTTCCTCTCACGATGGGGTGCTTGTTTAGCATGAGTCGACTTGCCTCTCAAAATAGGGTGCTTGTTTAGCGTCAGTCCCCTTGCCTCTCACGGTGGGTAGCTTGTTTATCGTGAGTCCCCTTGCCTCTTACGATGCGGTGCTTGTTTGGCGTGAGTCCCCTTTTCTCGCAAAATGGGGTGCTTGTTTAGCGTCAGTCCTCTTTCCTCTTACAATTGAGTGCTTGTTCAGCGTGAATCCCCTTGCCTCTTACGATAGGGTGCTTGTTCAGCATGTTTCCCCTTGGCTTTCAAAATGGGGGGCTTGTTTAGCGTGAGTCCCCTTGCCTCTCACGATGGGGTGCTTGTTCAGCGTGAAACCTCTTTCCTCTCACGATGGGGTGTTTGTTAAGCTAGAGTCCTCCTGCCTTTCAAAATGGGGTGGCTGTTCAGCGTGAGTCCCCTCGCCTCTAACGATGGGGTGCGGTTTCAGCGTCAGTCCTCTCGCCTCTCAAATTGGGGGGCTTGTTTAGCTTGAGTCCCCTTGCCTCTCAAGACATTCGTTCTTTATAACTCGCTTAATGCTTCTCCTTCCTTTTTGCAATAGCGTGTTTTTTTCGTTTCAAATGATCTTCGAATGGGTCTTCGTTAATGTAGTATTTCAGTATCACGTTGTAGGTTCCAGCAGTTATCGGCCATCATATTTTTATTCCATATCTTTGTTCCATAATTTTGTTATCCTGATGAAACGTTTCAACGTGCTCCTCACTGAAAGCCCTCAGATTAGGGCTCTTGTAAATGGCGAAGGTTTTCTAAATAAAAGGTTTTAAAAATGTTGTTTGAAAATTTTTGGCCGAGAATAAGGATCCAAATTATAAAAAATATGTTGAGTAAATGCTGACCACGTACCAAAATTTGGGATGTTTGATGAACTCTAAAATTCATTACGTTCATTAGTATCTTGAATTTTTTCCGGAAAATCTTGGGGGCCTTCAGTGAGGAGCACGGTGGAAGGTTTCATCAGGATATCAAAATAATGGAACAAAGATACCGAGGTGCTTGGCGTGAAAATATGATGGCCGATTACTGCTGGAGCCTGCAATTCTGAAAAGAAAGGATGAGAACTAAGCGAGTTATAAAGAACGAATTTCGTGTGAGGCAAAGGGACTCATGCTAAATACGCACCCCATTGTAAGAGGCAAGAGGACTCACGCTAAACAAGTACCTCATCGTGATAGGGAAAGGGACTCACGTTAAAAAAGCAACCCATCGTCAAAGGAATGAAGACTTTGAATAGTATCATGAAAACTTCACCAAAAAAAATTGACCGAAGTGGAAGCTTTAGTACGAATTCAAAGCGACACCCACCACAAGCCAAACCACAAGCTCCATAACCACAAACCCCAAACTCAGAAACCGCACACCCTACAATACCAATTTCTCAATTGGTATTATATTCAAGGTTTGCGGGTTTGAGGTTCGTGAAGTTAGGATTTTTGGGTTTGGGACCGGAATGTATGCAGAAATTCGGGAGTTTTAGCCATTTTTTAATTTTACCTCAAATCCTGACGTGCTGGCTCAATTCTGCGAATGGATTCGTATTCAGCGACCCCAAGAACATAAAGTACTCTATTTGAATCCTAGTAGACTCCCAAACCATTTGGTGGTCCTGTGTAATGATTAATTCTTGGGAATTTGCAGAGAATTATAGGAAAAAAGTCATCGGAAAAAGATTCATAGTTGACTCCGTAAACAAATTGTGCCTATTCCTAGAAAAATAGCCAAACTCTGAATATGTTTATGAAAATTGTTAAAATAATTATTAATAAATTTACTTTTGCAAAGTATCGTAGAAAAGAATTATTGAAAATATCTTCTTTCTTGATTCCCTAAACTAATTGATCCTATTCGTTGAAAAATGTCGAAGTTCCTGGTTAGTTTACGAAAATTGTTAAAAAAATTAATAATTCTTGGTAATTTGCAAAGCATCATACATAAAAGTCATTGGAAAGATATTGTTTGTTAGTTCTGTAAGAAAATGAAGCCTTTTTATTGAAGAATAACCAAACTCTAAATTTTTGTATGGAAATTGTTCAAGTTATTAATAATTCTTGTAAATTTACAAAAGAGTATATAAGAGAGTAATTGAAAATACATTCATAGTTGACTCCGTAAACAAATTGTGCCTATTCCTAGAAAAATAGCCAAACTCTGAATATGTTTATGAAAATTGTTAAAATAATTATTAATAAATTTACATTTGCGAAGTATCGTAGAAAAGAATTATTGAAAATATCTTCTTTCTTGATTCCCTAAACTAATTGATCCTATTCGTTGAAAAATGTCGAAGTTCCTGGTTAGTTTACGAAAATTGTTTAAAAAAATTAATAATTCTTGGTAATTTGCAAGGCATCATACATAAAAGTCATTGGAAAGATATTGTTTGTTGATTCTGTAAGAAAATTAAGCATTTTTATTGAAGAATAACCAAACTCTAAATTTTTGTATGGAAATTGTTCAAGTTATTAATAATTCTTGTAAATTTACAAAAGAATATATAAGAGAGTAATTGAAAAGACATTCTTAGTTGACTCCGTAAACAAATTGTCCCTATTTCTTAAAAAATAGCCAAACTTTGAATATGTTTATAAAAAATGTTTGAATAAATAACAGTTATTGGAAATTTGCAAAGTAATGTAGAAAAGACTTATAGGAAATAAATTCTTTGTTGATTCCGTAAATAAATTGAACGCATCTGTTGAAAAATAGACAAACTGAACTTTTTTATGATAACTGTTTAAATTATTAATAATTGTTGTGAATTGACAAAGCAACATAGGATAGAGTCATCGAAAAGACCATTGTAGTTGACTTTTCAAACAAAATGTGGCTTTGAAAACATTAGAAAGAAGAGCACAGAATGAATTCATTTAAATTTTTCAAGATCAAATAAGTTTTTCAAAAAACAAAAATTAGCCCCAGACGAGTTCGTTACACTCAAGGTAACTTATCAGGATAAATCTTCTAATCGGTAATGTAAACAGATGATCGTTGTCACTCGACGGCACTCCCCTCGGATCATAGAAGTATTTACAGCAGACGTAGTCCAGTCATCTGGTCGAAAAAATGGTACGGATCCGTTTTTTTCAAGGCGTCATTTCCTTTCCTCTTAAATAATTCAATCGGGGGTGCATAATAAGTGGTTAGGTTCTGTGAACAGAATTTTGTCCTGGAACACGGAAATTTGTTTGGTTAAAGGTAAAAAACCCCGATTTTTTTCAATTTTTGGCAAAGAATCAGATGTTTTTTTTTTGTTTCTCTGTGGCTGGGATCCTGATCGCCAGATCCAAAAATGGCCAGCAGATGAATTAAACCTGAATTTACAGGTAAATTCCCAGAGTTCACTTTTTTGTAAAAAGCACGTTTCGTGGTTGTCACAAAAGAAAGTTCCCACAGAATGAATGAAAAAGGACTAAATGGTGCGTAAGTTGAAAAAAAAAGATGTTCGTACCCCCAATAGGTTACGAGTAATGACCTTCCAAATATACCTGTTTTTTGTGCTTTTTTAACAGAAAACCCGAAAGTCGTGTTTTTCGCGAATCACGCGTTTGATGGATGACACACGAAAAAGTTCTAACGAGCTAAATGAAAGAGGTCTTAATTCTGCTTAAGTTGAAAAAAAATGTTCCTTCCCCTAATAGGTCACGAATAATGACCTTGCAAAGTGTACCCTTAAAGAGCTCGGTGATGAAATCGTACCGCGGAACAAAACTACGACCATTTATAAGGAACGTATAAGAATTTGGGAACTCAAAAGGCCCTATCTTTAATTCGAGCCTCGAATACAATCTTGAGAACTACGGTTCTCTCAGGAAGGACGCCGGACTTCTCTACGGATAGTTCTTGAAACAAGGAACCTGTAAGGTATTTTGTGAAATTGAGAGCTGAATTAAGTACGCCTTATTCTACGTAAACCCGATTACCAGAAAGTTCCATTATAAGAATTTTGGGTACGCAACAAACCGCGGTAAAATCCTAGAGCCTGTGAAACAGCACCGTAGGATTCATAAGAAGACAAGGAAAGAAAAGCAGCATAGCAGCAATCATGCAGCCAAGTCGGAGATACGTCACCGAACACATCCGAGCAGAGTAGGACAACGCAGATAGCTACCACCTCCCGTTCGCAGTCGTCGCCGGAAGAAAACAAAAAGGCTAGTAGTTGTAAATTAGACAGACCCAGGTAATAATTTTAGCGCACCATGCGCGCATGGTGCAAGCACGCGTGCACATTTTCACGCGCGGCGTGCGTTCAGATCAGCACGCAGATGTGTCCTCCACCGAGGCGCATATGCCAGGCATGTCGTGCAAGGCATGTGCGTGCGCACATGAATCAATCACTCAGTGCGCGTACGAGGAGGGTCTTAAAATTGTTCGTTTATAATAAAATAAAGTATATAATAGTATATTGTGCTACAAGTTGAAAAAGCGAGAGATTTAGAACGAGTGTGAAGTTAGCTACCCGAGCGGAGCGAGGGTGGCTATCACACGAGTTTTAAATCGTCGCTTTTTCAATGTGTGGGACACGATACTTTTTCTATAATTTGTTTAAAAAGTGCTAGTTTTTGTTTACCTGTTTTTTGTGTAAAAAGAAGGCGATTTTTTGTCGATTGACGCAACAATAACACCGTATTTTCGGAGAAACTGACGGCGTTTTTAGGTTAGGGACGGAGTCGGAAAATAGAATTAAGTTGGCTGTGCACGATGCACAAGCACGCCCGAGGCATCACGAACACACCCGGAGTAACACGAAGTAGTTTGCACTTTATTTACTTTTTCCACTGTGCCTCACTTTTGTCACTACGTCCATTTACTTTTTCCACTGTGTCCGTCCACTTTTTTCACTGTTGCCCAGAAAGGTCGGCACTACGCATGCGCCACGTCATCGACCAATAATCGGTCACTTTTTACACCAAAAACAGGTGGAAAAACTGGCACTTTTTCGCAAATTATAGAAAAAAGATTTAATTTCAAATTTTGATTTAAAAAATGGAAAATTATGCCATATTTAATAGGTTAACGAAACCAATTACACACGATTTTGTACCAGGAATCCTAACCTATACAATCAGGTTTAACGTCATATTTATTCTCTCGCTTCACGAACAAAGTGCAAAGTGAATGAATGAATTGTTAAATTTCAGGTTTATGCAACTTTTTATACTGATATTTCTTGCATATAAATTTAGAAAATTATGCAAAAGAAATCAATGTTGTCTTTCGAACCGTTCATTACTTTAGAAAACAGGCACTAAAGTCCGCGAGATGGCGCTTGTTCGAGTCGTCATATCTTCCCGCACCTTTTCAAATTCTGAAAAATGATTATTCTCTCTGATAATTAAAAATTGACCTATTTTGTTGAAAATTTGTTTTCTTCGTTTGAAATTTTATTATTTTGTTAACAAACAGTTTATTAGTGGAAGATTCAACTATTTTTGTGAAAATTCGTTTTTTTTTTTGCATTAAAATGAATTTTTTAACTGAAATTTCACCGATTCTATTACATGTTGAAAATTGATATTTTTAGTTTAAAAAGTTAACTATTTGTTTGAAAATTAATGTCTTTTGTCGAAGACTTTTTTTGTAAAAAAAATTAATTTCCTCTATGGAAAATGATGCACCATTTCAGTTAAAAATTCTAACTCTGGTTGAAAATTTATATTTTGTTACTAAATCGTTGTTTTTTGTTGAAAAATTATCTTTTAACTGAAAACAAAAATATTCCAGTTGACGATTCATAATTTTAGTTGAAAATTCATCATTTTGTTTGAAATTTTAACTACTTGTGAAAAATTCGTTCTTTTTTTCGTTCAAAATTAATTTTTTAGCTTTCTGGGTTTCGATTTAATACATTTTATTTTGTTAATAATTAGTTCTTACATGTTTTCCATTGAACTTGTATCTTTCTGTTTCAATGTTATAATTCAACTTCTTTTAATTTTATGTTTTTAAAAATATTTTTTTATTTTGCACACAATCAATTTTTAAACGTTCTTCTTTGTATTCATTTGAATTTAAAACTCTTTTTGATAGATAATAATAATTTATTTATATTCACTTTAGCAGATTGCAAACTGCATTCATAGTGCACACATGTATGCGTCGCATGTTTCGTCACGTGGTTCTTGTACGCATGCTGACATTGGCGACGCATTGTGTACGCACTAAAGTAGCATTCACAAAATGCTCTTAGATGTGGTGCATTCTTGCAAGCATTTCGTGCGTGAATCGACGTGCGCAAAACGTGTGCGGACGAATTGTTATCTAGGGAGTTTAAGTCTTCTTTTTAGTCGCCAAACAAATAATTTTAAGTGCGCAAAGTTAAGGTGAAGCGACACCATTTACAACCGACACTCACAATTAGGAAAAATTATACGCGCTGGCGATTCACGCCTATAGAGAAAACTTATCCACAAATTACGATACACAATCCGTGACCGATAGTTCAGACAACACTTTTCCGGAAACCCATATTCACAGATTGGACAACATGAGCTTGCTCACTACAGACGATAAACTCAACCTAATCCTGTCTAGGATGGCAGTTTTGGAGGATGTAGTAACAAAACTTACTGTCGAAAACGGCAGCCGGGTTGACGGAGTTTTCTGATTAACCCAAAGATTGGACATCCTGGCGGAAGTAGAAACAGACACGGATGAAGGTATTATCACTTCCCATAATGATGAGGAACACGCAATAGAATCCGCTAGTCATCGGAAAATGAAAGGTAACGTGGAAACAAGCGATGAGGATGATGAGAACAAGGCGGACGAAGAAAGTAACGCGGAGGGAAACGAGAATGAGAACAGCGCGGAGGAATCACGCGAACGACAAGAAAATCGACCCCTCGTGTCAAAAAGATCGCCTAGTGCCATCCGTACCATTGCTATTGAAAGCAACGTGGACGAAGCACGTGAAACCGTGAGGCCCCCTCCTGCTAGTATTCCCGCTAAGGAAATAATAAGAACCATAAAGACTCTAACCGGGCTGAATGGCATGGGGGTAGAAGACTATACGGTCAGTAAAAAGGGCACGAGACAGGTGCTCTCAACCCGACTTGCTGTTAGACTTCGTTTTAGCAGCAAAGATCACACAAAATGCAGGAACGGCAATTAGGTACTTAGAAATTACCAATTTTAACACTCTTTTTGATGCCCTGAGAAACAATTTAAATCTGACAGGTTCAGTTTCTGCTCTTAGATCTAAATTAGAAACACGCAGACAAGGTGCTACAGAAACAATACAAAGTTTCAACGGGCGTTTTAGGCAGGCCGTAAACGAAGTAAAATATGCAGTGCAATCAGAACACACAAATAGCATGGAGAAGAAGATTGCTATCCAGATAGAAGAAAAAGAATCCCTCAAAACATATATGCTTAACTTGAGAAGAGGAATCGGACTGCAAGTTAAAGCCCAAAAACCGAAGAGCCTATGCGAGGCACAGAATCAGGCTGCAGAGATGGAGATCTGCTTAAAAGAATCTCAACCAGTACGCCCACCAATACAGCCGCCTATGCGGACGCACCCTCGGACCCTGATGCGCAGTGGCGTACCTTCGAGAAAACCTTACCAAGCAAGGGCTACCGGAAACCAAGGTCTCGGACAGCCGTTCCGAATTAAAAAAGGCCGCTCCAACAAAGAAAATTGCCATAAGTGCGGAAGACTTGGACATTTATCAGCACCCCCCCCCCTCCCCCCCGAAACCTCGTGAGGAATATTCAGGAAATCGAGAACCAAGAGCACGGCCAGAATTATTTCGAATTTCAAGAAATTAGTCCCGACGAAATAAAAGAACAACTAGACGACGAGGAGAATGCAGAATTTCAAATATCAGCGGCAGATTATTATCCATCAGGGGTAAACACTCAAATGGATTTATTTACAGCTTGCTGGTCGACTCTCGTGCAGCAATTAACCTTATTAAGGAAAACA
Source organism: Andricus quercusramuli (assembly GCA_932178445.1). Lineage (NCBI taxonomy): Eukaryota > Metazoa > Arthropoda > Insecta > Hymenoptera > Cynipidae > Andricus > Andricus quercusramuli. The sequence continues at coordinate 243,625 of CAKNXH010059680.1, read as the reverse complement.
ATGTACCAAAGTAGGTCAATGTATTCCCCATGAAAAAATATTTCGTCATGGGAAAGGACCGACACTACTCACATTATGCCACTTACATCAATTACTTTGAAAGAAAACATATTTTTCACATAGTAGATGATGATTTTCCTTTTGTAGGAGCTGGAATCATAGAGTTATCCTTTTTTAACCAATATTCAAGATATTCGATTACGCCGCAATATTTAATCCTAGAAAACAAAAAATTACCTCTACATGATGATGGGCGTTTCATGAGTCAATCAATCAAGTCAATCAATAGAATAAGCATTGATGAACCTGACCATGAAGTATTCATTGAGGATGATGCCAACATACCGGACGGGATTTACTCAATCAAAGATAGTTAACTAATAGTCCCACATTACAACTATGACAGGAACCCCATACTCATCAAAGTACCGAAATACGAACCTATCCAGAATATGAGGGAAGTACATAGGACAACTGTTACTCAGAAGGAAGCAACTATTGGGCATCGACTGACACATTTACGTGATAAAACTAGGCTGCAACACGTGGAAGAGGAGATCCGCGAAAATTTATGGAAAGGCATAGCATTTTACAATGACATCTTCCATCTGGAAGAAAATCCACTGCTCTGCACCGACCAAGTGGAACATGAGATTGTCCTTGAATCAGGAAAAATTGTCCACATCAAATCATATAGGTCGCCTGAGTGTCATAAAGAAGAAATATCGACACAAATGGAAGATTTGATGAAAAAAGAAGTGATGAGACATTCCATGTCACCTTATAACTCCCCCATTTGGGTAGTAACAAAAAAGACAGACGCTACGGGAACGAAAAAATGTCGAATTGTCATAGACTTTAGAAAGGTCAACGAGGATACAGACCAAGATCATATCACCTACCAGTGATAGATGGTATCCTAGATCAGCTAGGAGGAGCTACATTTTTTTCGGACTTCGATTTATGCTTCGGTTTCCACCAAATACCTGTGGCAGTAGAACCAAAAAAATATACAGCTTTCTCAACCTTTTGGAATAAAGAATGCCCCAGCCATATTTCAAAGAATGATTGACGGAGCATTAAGAGGAGTAGGAGGAAAAATATGTTTTGCCTATCTGGACGACATAGTCATATTCGGATCTACCCTGAAGGAACATAACAACAACCTCTGTAAAGTTTTCGTGAGTCTGAGACAGACAGATCTAAAGCTTAAGCCCAATAAGTGTGAATATCTACGCCCTGAACTTGAATACCTCGGACTCGTTATCACCAAAGATGGAGTAAAACCCAATCCAGCAAAGTTAGAAGCAGTACAAAATTTCAGACAGCCTAGAAATGTGAAAGAAATCCAGTCATTCATGGGACTAGCTGGCTATTTCTGAAAATTTATATGGGATTTCTCATGCATAGAGAAACCTTTGAAAGAGCTAAGGAAAAAAGATACAGTATCTAACTGGTCACTCGAATGTCAAGAGAAATTTGCGCTTTCGAAAAACAAACTTTGTTAAGCTTCAGTGCTGAGATACCCCGACTACTCAAAAGAGCTTCTATTAACAACCGACGCCAGCAACAAAGGTCTAGGGCCAATTCTATCCCAAGCAGGACACCCATGCTGTTACATTTCAAGAACACTAAATGGAGCAGAACAGAATTACAGCACATCCGAGAAGGAACTTCTAGCAATCGTTTGAGCAGTTAAACGACTCAGGGAGTATCTGCCCAGATAACAAAATGTCCGCCTGTGGCTGGTGTATATGCCAGTATGCGGTCCGATTGACAGGACCGCTGTGCGGCACCCTGGTAGTTTTTTCAAATTATTTTCATCCTCTTAGGCCATCTGAGTGCTGCTTCTCGACCCAAAAGAGGTAACAAACCGTTCCAGAAAAGATGATTGACGAATCCTTGCATTATATGCAATTCTCGTCTTTCTTAAAAAGAGGTTTATTTCTTACGCTGTGACACTGCTTAAAAAACTGTGGATTACCACCAGAAGAAACCAATTCCTCATAATCTCTCTTCAAATCTCCATAATTTTTCAATTAGAAAACTTCTTCTTCAACTTCTGGCCGGAATTCCTCGTTTTTTGTCTTCAAATATTCTAAGCTGACGAAACAGTAAGGACATGGAAACGAGGATGTAGCTGCTTGCTGCCCATCAATCATTAGTAGAACTTTCGAATCAGATGAAAACTTCAATGAAATGTTGCTTATTTTAGTCAGGTCGAAAAGCATTTTCATATTCTCATGACTTTCCTGGATATCTGGTACTGCGCAAAGCATGATCAATTTTCTAACGCTGGTGATTGAGCTTTTCACTTCCACATTTCCCAGATCGATTTTCTCTTTCTTCGCACGTATATTATCAAAAGTCGATTCTTCTGAACTATCTGTTGATTCTGTTGACGGAGGAAATATGGATACGCAAATTTTTAAGAGGCCCTGTCCACCATCTGCCTATTATTTAGATAAAATAATCACCAACAAAATTTCTTTTCTCCAAAACTAAGGAATGAAGCTCATTTTCTCATGTGATTAGTAGAAAGATCGGTAATAACTCGAAATTTGTCCAACTTTTCTGAAGGAAAAGAAGTCTTTTTTTTCAATTTCTTAAACGCTTACGTCCTTTTCCGTCTTCAAGTACTCAACACAATTTTATTTTTTAATTTTCCAATTTCTAATTTATCCTTGATGATTTTTAAAGCTATAAACTCTTTCTGTCCTTTCGAAAATCTATCCAATGAACTTGTCACATTTTTACATGCTATATGCTCACGCTTTCCAGAAACATGACTCTTGCCTCGTCCAATTTGTTGTAAGCATTTCGTAAATAATTCAATAACATTACTACACTGTGCACCACTTTTTATTTTTGGTATTTTCATCTTTGTATGGCCCTTTTCTCTACCAGTCAAACATATCGAACAATCGCCGTCAATATAATTAGAATCAACGTTTAATTGATTGGACCTTGTGATTCTTGTTGACAAAATATTTTCGTATTAAGGAATGTCTGGAAGAGACCTTTTTTTATTATTTTTATCGTGTTCAGCGAGAGTGAATCGACACGTAGTACAAATGCTGAGTGGGAATCTGTCATCTGTCAAGTTATATTTTTTATTGATTAAATCCTTGATTAATTTTTCGAGGCGCTTTGTTATTTTAAAGGAATCCAATTTTTTCTTGTCAATTAAAATTTTTCTTCCACAAGGACCACATACCTTCTTTCTGTTCTCCGCGTGATTGCTCTTATGGTCTGGTTTCGTCGTGATGATGTGATTTTTTGGAATAATGATGAAAATTATACTCACAAAATATAAGTAACTTGATTCCACATCTTCACCGAAAGGAATGAAATACCTTGCAGAAAGTTAACAAATTTTCAATATATGTAGTTCTTAGAATTCATTCCAGACTTTTATATGAATTTCATCCATGAAACACAAAAAAAAGCTTGACTAAAAAAATCTTGCATCTTATTTTTGTCAGGTCTCAAAACAACCGTCGCCTAGGTAACTCCATGTAGTTTTCTTTTGTTCTCAGACTCAGGTTCGGACCTTTTTGGCTTAAAAATCTTGTGTCGCAAAAAGACGTTATTTCTGGACTAAAAATAAGCTTACCTTTTTTCTGTGAACGCACACAATACAAGAAATATTAACATGAGTTAGATAATATTGTCATGCTGTATTCCTTGAAAAGAAATAATCCACTTAACTGAGTCTATGATTTTCATGCGAGTAGACCTCTTTCATATCTTGATTTGACTTTCTTTAGCACCCTAAGTCTGGAGAAATTTCGGAGAAACTGATTTTCAACGATTTTCGTGAAACATGATCAGAAAGGGTCCACGTTGAGACGCTCTATCTCGGTGGCTATTGAACATTTTCAAATGTTCAATGTCTCATTTTGAAGGTAATTGAGTCATCTACGAACGAGGAGAATCATATTATGTATAAAATACATTCGACGCAAATGATCGATTAGATCCACCCCCACCTCCATCTTCAGCAGATCTTCACGTCTCAAGTCCCCACATGAACTTCCGGAACATCTTTTATCGCATATCATAAAGGGTAGAATGGATTATTTCTTTTGGTCGTCTGAGGTTCAAGGCACGTTCCTGGTGAAGATTGGCCCAGGCGGTTACCACTAAAATTCCAAACGGGAATAGGTGATCTGACCTAAAAATTATTATCGTTGCAAATGTTTCTTTTGTGAACAGGCGTTTCTTGGCTCGTATGCCCTTTTGTTTTTTTCTCTTTTATCGGGAGCAACGAAGAATCCTCTCCACACCTGCAGTGAGGAGAAAGGATTCCTGGTTCTCCACCTCAGCACCGGAATACAGCCGACCCTGATATCGAGGGAACGGGTTCCGTTTCTCATTCCTCGAAAGAAGCAAATCTCTCCCTCCCCCAACAGTGGCTGATAAGGACTAACGAAGGAAGGACCGGACGATAAGATGGACGAATCGGAAGCTGATCTCACCGGCTATCTTTCTCTCGACCGTTGCGAATTACAGACATTAAGTTGTGCGCATCAGCCCTTCCCTCTAATCATGTAATTCCTCACGTTTCTATACTACACGGGTAAGCGCGACAATTCCTTCTTAGCGTCTGTGAACTCCCAGTGTCCACACGAGGCACCAGAACTAGTGTCCAGATTATTTAAGGTAGGACTCTGATTCTTTTCATGGTTTAGCCATGCGATGTTATTGCTTTAAACAGTGTTTTACTTTTCTTTTCACTTATTTCTTGTAGTCCTTGGCTGAGTTATCTGCGATATATCTTATCATCTGTTATCTACCATATTATATGTGATGTTATTTTATCTTGTTTTGAAAATCCATTTTATGTATTGCTAAAGTTTATTTATTCCGGAGTGCCGAATGCTAAGAATTGATCGCTAACATGTTACTGATAATGATAACTCCTATCTTAATACCGTTGTTCTCTATCCCTCCCCCTCCCCTTATGTAGTGTGCCGACATAATGATAACTCTTATTTTATTACCGTTGTGCTCGACCCTTTCCCCCACTTTCGAATACTGACATACCGTTAATTTATAACTTTATTCCCGATATTCTCGATCCTTCCCCCTAAATTTTCAAATACCAATATGCCGACCATTGATAAACTTTGTTTTTCACCAATGTTCTCGAACCCTTCCCCCTTATATTTGAATACCGAAATAATGTTAAATTAATATCTTAATACCGATATTCTCGACCCCTTCCTCCTTATTTTGTGTCCTGACATAATGTTAAATGATATTTTACTACCGATATCCTCAATCCCTTCCCCTCATTTTGTGTGCCAACATGATGTTAAATTTATGATTTACTACCAATATTCTTGATCCCCTGCCCCATTATTTTGTGTAACGACATAATGTCAATTAATATTTTATTACCGATATTCTCGATCCCTCCCCCCCCCCTTATTTTTGTGTACCGAAAATGCGAACAAATCATGACTTGCACTGGTGTTCTCGAAGCCTTTCCCCTAATACCTTTTTTTGTGTACCGAAAATGCCTAAAAATATTTAATGGTTCCTTATTAACGCTTTCCCCTTATCGCCTCATATAATGTATTTATTTTAACCTTTTTTTATATGTTTTATAATATTTCCCCCTTATCGTCCTATACAACATATTTATCTTAACCCTTCTTTTTTAATGTTTATCTTTGGAAGCCTAAAGTTTCTTTTGTATTCGTTTACGTGACTCTCTTCTATTGTTCGTCGAACAGAACCCGCCGTTATTACTGAAGCATATTATCGTGTCTTATTTCGGTTATTCTGATTATTCGCTTGTTTACATTTTGTATCGATTGTGCTTGGGGAGAACAACAGCTATTTTGCTTTCTTGATTTTTACCTCTCTAACCCAGTCCTATGTATGACCACCTGTGTTTACATTTTGGTTCAGCTCTAGAAAACTATAAGCTCCGTTATCAGTCCCTGCTTTTCATCGTTCGCTTTCGATAATTACGTGCTGCTGACACAACACAATAAAGTGTTTCTGATCCCACCTTTATAAACGGAAAACCCTTCCGAGACTCGCGGCAAATATGGAAGGGGATAAACAGTTGGCCTCCTGAGTTTAAAATCTTAATAAAGAAGAACTTTAATATCAATTGAAGGAAAGGAATCTTTCCACAGACGGAATCTCCTCCACGCAGATTCCGATCCCTGTACAGAACCAACCTTCACCCCCATTGACCTCCACACCAACGTTAAAGGATTCAGTACACGGAAGCCCGGAAAAACCCCTTCCTATTGGCCGTACCCCAATTCAGGAAACCCCTACCCGGATTGTAAACCCACAGCGTATGACGACGCGTACCCCTCGCGCCACTATCTAGTCACTTTCGGGGATGCGCACCCCTTCCCCCACTTGACCCGCGGAGAACCCAACTTATGAAAATCCCAACCCTTCTCGCTGTTCACACCCCACCCCTCACACGCCGCGAGAAGAACCTCACCCCTCCCGTTATTGGGACCTAACTTATGAAGACCCTCACCACTCTTGCCGTTGAGACCTTTCCCCCACACGCCGCGACGAGAACCTTACCCCTCCCATTATTGGGACCCAATCGACGAAGATCCTCACCCCTCTCACCGGTCCCACCCCGCTCACAGAAACTTCCCCCTTCCCCGACATTATTCTTATCGACATCACGGCGACCATCCCCCTTCCAACCCCTCACGCGCATACGAAATCATACGTAAGTGGAACGTTAGATATTTAGGCATTCGTAGCGAAGATCCAGACGCCTTTTTAATGCGGATCAGAGGATCCAAAGCAGAAGAAATCAGCTACGCGCAAAGGAGTTTCCTTCCGAGATTACACTTAACCCTACAAAGAAACCAGATAAGAGATTTTGCGCACCTAGAAGAGCTCGCAAGTACCGCCGAGCTAAATTATCGTGTAGCCAGGAACTATGAACCACCCCCTCTCCCCGAACGATCTCTCTTACTCGAATTGGCCTACAGAGACCCTAGAGATAGAAAGCCGGAAAAGCAAACGGATAGACGACCGGGGAGAGAGAGATTTGCTAGGCAAAACGAAAAGATCGCGTTCCTAGAAGAAGAACCCAACTAAAGGTTTCTCAATAAGGAACCAGTAGACCTCGCGTACTTATCTCTAGAACACTCTGACAAAGGGCCGTACTGATACCAACCCCAACCCCCTGAGAATTCCGCCACCCGTTTGTAGACTGATTCAAAAGCTACCATTGCGAGAACACATCTACCCCGACCCCCAACTAGCCCTTCCGAAAGGAATTCCTCCCACACTAAAAATTACACAGCCCCAAAGTGTTGGAATTAGGGTGAAAGAGGCCACCGGTTTACTGAATGCAAGCAGCCTAGGAAAGTATTCTATTTTAGCTGTGTTAGGAAAGAAACTTATAAATCTGAATGCCCTAGATGTTCGGGAAATTGAAACCTGAAGTATGTCGTGGGGTGAATATACCTCTGATAAATCAAAACAAACCCCTAGCCGAAGTTATTTAGATTGTAAAGCTGACTATTCGAATTTGACAGGAGATTGTGCTCTTGAGGATTATGACTTAACTCTTTTTATTGTTGAAAATAAAATTTTTATCAAGGGAAAAGAAATGGAAATAGCTTCCAAAGTTTCATTGCTTAACATTAAAAGTAAAAACCCTCTAATGCCCTCTATACACCCGAATAACCCTTTTTTAAAAGATCTTGAGATTCAAGATCAACTAATATCGGTAACTATGAATCTAAAGACTAGAGAAATTATACCCAGGAACAATTTCAATTTCCCGATCCCTGGACCGATTACGACTTCTTTAAACCCTCAGTTTATCGTGTCTACCCTAGATACCGCCCTCTCAGACCCTATCGCTATCACCCCTCAACCCCTTCGTGAACCCTATTACACTAACCTCCAGGAAATCGAACCTAATTTGTACCTAGGAAAATCAATCCAAGCCTTCGTAGATAGTGGCGCTTCACGCTCGTTCATAGGTTTGGACGGCTTAGAAATAATAAAAAAGTTAAATTTAGAGTTCATGTACAAAATAGTCCAAGTCCAGGTGGCTAACAGCCAGATAGAGTTAGTTTCCCAAGAGATCGTAGCTCCACAAAAAACTCCACGATCAAGCAAAATTGATTGGCATTCAGGTACTGAAATCTTTACTTGCCGCCTTAGCAATTGGCATAGATTTTTTAAAAATATTCAGATTTAATTTAGATATCGAGGATCGTAAGTGGAACTTCAAAAATGAACCGGATGAAATTCACTCTTTTGAATTTCAAAGAGAACCTTTTGAAACATGTTGCGGCCTCAGAGAACCTACGGTAGATGGAGATATCAAACTTGAAGAGTTTCTAATAAGAGAACTACCGGAACCTCTTGGAGAGTACGGGTTAACTAATTTGACTAAGCATGTCATAGACGTAGGGAACCACCCACTTATAAAACAGCGTCACTACTTAACATCCCCTAAAGTCATGGAAATTATAGTGGCCGAAGACGATAGCATGTTGGCTAATGATATTATTGAACCCTCCAATAGTGGTTGGTTCTCACAAATAGTTATGGCTAGAAACCGAACGCTGGGTATAGCTTCTGCCTAGACTTTCGTAAAGTAAACGCGGTTACAGAAAAAGACGCCTACTCCAAATCCCTCTCGATAAAGACAGTCTTGACAAGACGGCATTTACAGTACCGGCCCGCGGCCTTTCCAATTTAAAAGGATACCCTTCAGTCTCACAAACGTTCCCACGACTTTTCAACGACTACCAGATTAATGAATAGGACCGGAGATGGAACCCCACTCCTTTGTTTATTTAGATGATTTAATCAATGTTACAAAGACCTTTGAAGAACACCTCTAATGGGTCTCTAAAGTCCTGACAAAATAAAAGATGCCGGTTTGGAAATTAATCTAGACAAGAGCGAGTTTTGCTGCACCCAAGTGCACTATTTGCTTTTCCTAGTGAATGAAAACGGCTTACAGGCCGACTCTGATAAAATAGAGTTCATTTTAAAATATCACGCCCCGAAAAATATAAAAACGTTGCGAAGATTTCTCGGAATGTCGAGTTGGTACTGTAGATTCATGAATAATTATGCTACCTCAGCGAGCCCCCTGTCGATGCTGCTTAAGAAAAAGCAACATTGGATTTGGGGAGAAAACCGGCAATCTGCTTTCGAAAAAATCAAACACTGTTTATCCCAAACCCCCGTTTCAACGTGTCCTAATTTTGAGATACCTTTTTCAGTGCAAACGGACGCTAGCAATACTGGATTAGGAGCCGCTCTCAGCATAACAGTGAAGGACAAGAGTGCGCACTGCGCAATCTCGTATGCTAGCCGAACGCTGATCGATGCAGAACAAAAATATTCTACGACCGAAAAAGAATGTCTTACGATAGTATGGTCTATTCAAAAATATAGACTTCACCTAGAGGGTTTTAAATTCACGGTAATTACGGACCACAGTAGCCTTCTGTGGCTGCATAACCTGAGAAACCCTATCGGTTGATTAGCACGATGGTCTTTATCCATCCTAGAATACGACTTCGACATTATACACATAAAAGGTTCTTCTCATCACGTTCCTGATGCCCTATCCCATATGTATAAGCCACAGATTCCCGAAGTAATATTTCTAATCAGAGACCCCATTTCTTCTTGATATTCCCGAAGATTCACCGCCGTATCCAACTGTCCCGAAAGATTTCCCCGTTGGAAAATTTTCAAAGAAAAACTATACGCCTACCGACCCAACCCCCTGGTCACCGACTTCGTTGAAGACCTCCATGCATGGAAATTGGTACCCGATGACAGGGAAAACAATGCTGTGATATCCAGAGCTCACGATCACCCGCAATGTGGCCACCTTGGCACACAAAAAACCTATATGCGTGTTTCCACTAAACACTACTGGCTTGGTTATTTCAGATACATAAAAAACTATGTAAGGCATCCACAGTCTTTCAGATGTGCAAAGTTGAACAACAGGTACCCGCAGGCTTGTTGGGACACCGCGTGGTAGAAGGACCATGGACAGTCCTGACCGCGGATGTTATGGGCCCCTTCCTAGAAGTAAACTAGGATTTCAATACATCCTAGTAATACAAGATTTATTCAATGGGTAGAAATCGCTTCCGTCCACATAGCGATAGATAAGAAAATAGAGGCTGCTTTTCGCGAAAACATCATTAATCGCTGGGGAACACCCAAAGTGCTTCTCACTGATAACGGAACGGAATGCGAGAATAAAATACTCTACCAACTAGCACAGGAATTCAGCATCATCCATACCACCACCGCTCCCGATCACTCCCAAGCAAATCCCGTGGAAAGGGTTAACAGAATCCTGAAAACCATGATAGTGTCATATATTGACAAGGACCATGGTACATGGGACCAACACCATTCCGAATTCCAATTTGCGTCTAATGCAGCCCACCATACCTCGCTCAAGTCCTCTTCTGCCTTCTTGAATTCCGGAAGAAACCCCCAACCCTTCAATTCTCGTAATTAAGAACTTACACCAAGCCTTCGAAAGACAATCTAAGTATTATAATTTACGGCGCAAACCTTTGAGATCCCGCAAAGGAGATTGAGTTCTCTCCCGGTCTCGAGTCCTCTCCTCCGAAATTAAATACGTTTCCGCAAAATTGTGCCCCCGATACAATGACCCCTACCGAGTCTCGAAAGTGTTTTCATTCCTTCATTCCCCACCCCAATAATTCGGTATCCTGCCCCTAGATCTCTGCTATGGAGAACCAGGAAGACCCCTTGCGTCACTTGCGCCAATACGCGGGCATCATTGACAAAATCAATAACAGGTGGCCGGGCTTTCTCACAGCACGGCTGGAATCCTACAAGGCCAACGAACGGGCTAATGAGGTCCAAAAAACGGCCATCCTGCGGGACTAGCCTACAGAAGAGCAGCTTCTGCAGGAAACGGTAGAAAGATTCAACCTGGTGTCCCAGAGACTCATCCCTGACCTCCGGCCTGCCCAAACCCAAACCTATTTCAAGGAGCGAAGGAAGAGGACGGCCCCGCGGAAACCCAAACCCCTGCCTTGGAAGTAGTCCTTCCCCGAATGACTGTACCGACCCCCTCCCCCACAAAAAATTCAAAATATTTTCCACCCAGATTGACTCGACCCCCTGCCACGTAGCAACACAAACCCCTGCCACTCCCCTCGACCTGAAGCCCGTTTCCCCTACATCCAACCCCGAACCTCCTCCTACACCCCCCACCAGCCCATTGGAACCCTCTGCCCCGAAACCTTAACCCCGCTCCCTCTTCTCCCTAAAAATCCTCACTCCCCAAATCATCAACCCTAACACCCTCCAATTTCTCCACACCACCGCACGGTTTGGGTGTTGGAGCTACGGGGAAAGCGGACACCGCAGTGTCAGCGCCCAAGGTCTGCTTTTTGCTATAAGTGTGGAGAACCTGGATTTTCCACCCAATCCTGCCCCTACTGTAGCCGTTCCTCACCCGCCTCTCCCTATAAAGGCCCTACTTGACCCCACACGCGTTTTTTTATCCTTCTTTTTCTCTTTCTTTATCTCGATCCCAGCTCTCTCGCTTTATTTCGTTTATAATCTAGCACTATTTTTAATTTTATATAAATATAAACGTTATTTAATAAGAATCAGCTTGGCCTTCACTTTCTTTTTCTTATACTCTTTCTCTAATTTCACCTGCGCTAGCCTTCTTTATCCCCATTTCACTATCTCTCTGCTGCTTTTGCTCGACAGTCTTTTTGTTTTTCTCTCAATTTTCTTTTGTGAATTATTTTTTTCTACTGATTTAGCCATAATTTTAAATTTTTTATTCATTCTCGATTCGATTACTGGAAAGCACATTGCGCTTTTTTTCTTTTCTGTTTTATTTATGATTTAATTTTTTGATGTTGTCGTTTCGTTTTGATTTTATTTAGTCAAGGAGCCCCGAGTATCGATCATCGAGTCAATTATAATGATATCTCTTTCGCTTGGCTAATCATTCTGTATCACAAGTCCTACACTCTCTATTCAGAAAATTGATTCTTTTGCTTGTTGCTTGGTCTCCCTAACGGTTTGAGACCTTTTTGGCCCTCCCCAATGAGAGGGGAGTTGTGACGTTGCGGATTCTCTGCAACTCACAAATGCCATTTCGAGTAAATTTCTTTAATAAAAGCTCTAGTATTTTCACCTGAAGTACTAGATTTCGGCAATCCTTCATTTTTGTTATAATTTTATTTATTCGTCCTGTTTTATTTATTTGTCAGGTTTTATTTTATGTTTTATTATCGTTATGATTTATTATTTTTAGTTTCATTTTTTATCTCGTTTCTTCATTATGTTGGCTGATTATGTTAATTTTAAGGGCATAAGGCCCCTCTGATTTTCTTTTTGTAATTTCTTGATTCCGCGGTCCCGAGCGAAAGCCATTTAGGTTTAGGCCACCTACACTGAAGATCGGTCACGGTCCACTACGGTCTTACTTCCTTCACCACTTCGCAACCAGGATCCCCACATAAATCCCTGGATATGCCATTTCCTTTATCGCCAACCCATCCGCTTACTACTAGGGATGTAGTGGAACCATTCTGTTAACGCAACCCCTTTTGACATCCGTGGCAGGAAATACAGATCTGTCACTAAAGGATAGAAGGGACAGCAACGATTATCGCTGGTCATCTAAGACCCTAGTCGCGCCCGTGGGAAGGATCAACCGAGGCACTTACCACCCTAAGTCCACAAAAGGGTAGGTAATTTCGCCTCAAATTAATTTTTTTTTGACGTTCTGTTGACGTACAGACATTTCTGGGCTTATATGCTATTTTTGTGTTTTCTATTTATTGGGAGCATCGACAAAGTCCATTCCGCACCTGAAGTAAGGAAAAAAAGGCTCCTCGTCCTCCACCTAGACACCGGGATACAGCCAGTGCTGAACGCCCGAATGAAATATTCTCGCCTCTCCCACCATGGCGGCTGGTAAGGATTGAAGAGAAGAAGAAAGACGATCGGAAGGACGAATGGAAAGCGGACCTCACCGGCTGTCTCCCTTTCGACCGTGCGAATCATAGAATAAACGTTCGCGCACGCCAGCCTTCCTCTCCCATGAAACCATGTGATCATCCGCTTCCTTATATAGGTTGGTACGCAAAAGAGTCGTTCTCTTTTGCCTTGTAAACTCAGAGTATTATATTAGAAGCGGCTTCCGTCATCTATACCTTAAGGTAGGACCAAGTTTTCTTAGTGATTTAGCCAAGTCGTTTCAATTGTTTAATTTTTACCGTATCTTTTGTTCTCCTAGGCTGAATCACACTATCTATTATTTTTTGCCATTCGTGAACCGAAGTAATGTGTGTGTGGACAATAAAGCCATCCGGAGTGCCGAAATGCTTATTATTAATCCCCGAATTTTGTAATGATACTACCGATCCCCTTCCCCTCCTTAAATTCAGTGTACCGCAATACCGATGATTGTACTTAATTTACTGATTCTAGTTACCCCTCATTTTTAGTGCCGAAATGCTTAATTTTATTCCCCGAATTTCGTAATAGAATTACCCTTCCCTTCCTGCCTTAAATTCAGTGTATCGCAAGACCGAGAACCGATGAGGACTATAATTAATTTACCTATTCTCTTTTCCCCCTTCTTTCAGAGTGCCGAAATGACTAAAATTAAAATTACATTAGAGATTTCTAATGGTACTATCGACCCTTTCCCCTTCTATTTCTCATTGCTGAAATGCCTAAATAATTCAGAACCCCTTTCGCACTCTATTTCAGAAACCCCTATTCATGCTTAGCTGTGAAACATATTTTCTTGTGCGAACCCGTTGTGAATTTGTGAGAAACCCTTTTGCACTCGTTTTTCAGAACCTCTTTCGCGTTTCACTTCAGACGATTTCCGTTCGTGCTTATTATTTGAAACCTCTTTTCGAATTTTATTACCCCTTTCGTTTTTTATTTTAGAAACCCCTATTTATGCTTATAGTTGAAACCTATTTTAGAATTTAAGAGAACCCCTTTTTGGTACTCATTTTTTAGAACCCGCTTTTGCGTATATTTTTATTTTTATTTTAGAAAACCCCGTCATGCTAATTTTCAAGAACACCTTCTTTTTACCTACTTTCAAGAGGTTTCTTTTGTATTCGCTTACGTGACTCTCTTTTATCGTTCGTCGAATTGAACCCCTACTATTTATTTGTTAAACAAGAATTAGTTTACGCGTCCCGCCGTTAAACCCTTGTTTTGTAATTTATATTCTACATGAGTTATTTTTTCTTGTTTTATAACTCTAAAATACGAGTAGTCTTCAAATTTACATGTGCTCGTTGTTCTCTTTTGTTCGCCATGATATGTTCCCATACCAATTTCGAGTTTAGACTGAGCTAGTAGTTTTGTAGACCCTAATTTCGGTTTCATTTATTTTGGTTACTGTTTACCTATCCGGATAACTTACTATCTTTTATTATCGATTATTTCTAAAACTTTGGTAAAGTTACTTTGAGTCAACTTATCTTCGGACTTCCGACTATCTTTTACCTTTCTTTTTTTATTTTGGATTGATGTTTGTTTTGAGTTCAGGTGGATCTTTTTTCTAGAGTTTGTAAGATCTTATGTGTGTCCTAAACCGTTTAGCGTTCAGTGAGTTTCTCGCATTTTGGAATATAGATTCCGTATACCTTCATCTTTTCTCATTCACTTGAGTCGAATGGATTTACCTTTGTCCCAAGAAAAGACTGGCACCCAAAAACCTATGTTTTATGTTATGTGGTCTGTTTTATTTAATTTGATTTCTTTTGATTACGTTCCGATGTGTTATTTAAAGAAAACACTAGATTTTATCAATTTTATATTGACTAGTAAGAAAAAAGCATCACAGCACTTGCATTTCTGTTGTAGAACTGAGGTTCATTAACCTCTCTAAATAACCTCGAAATATTAACAGATTTTCGTGTTTCACAATGAAAAAGAAGAACAAAGAATCTGCCCGCTGCGCGAGCACATTCTCATCACGCGCGTCTCGCTTCGCTCGCCCGTTTGAGCTGCACGGTGCTCCTGCCAAAGACGGGCAACTTAGCTGACCCTAAGAATTACAGGCCAATAACTTGTCTGAACATACTGTATAAGATCTTCACAGCTATCCTAAATGATAGAATTGTTCGGACAATTCGACCTGTATGGCGAGAGATGTTAATACAACGCGGGTCAGAGAAAGGCGTAGCAGGATGTCGGGAGAACCTGCTTATCGATAGATGTGTCTGTAAAGACCCAGCATCCTATCAGCGATATCTATCGATTGCCTGGATTGATTACCGAAAAGCTTTCGATTTAACTAACAGTATTACCTTTCAGAGAGGTATGTTTCAGGGCGACACCATGAGCCCTCTCCTCTTTTGCCTCACATTATTGCCACTATCTCTCGCACTTCGCCATACCGAAGGGTACCTCTGCGGCAAACCTGGAAACCGAAAGCATAAGCTCACTCATGTATTTTACATGGATGGTCCTAAGATCTATGCTAGAAATCAGAAGAAACTACATCTAGCTCTAAAAATTGTCAAAGCGTACACTCAAGAGATTGGAATGGAGTTCAGGTTAGAGAAATGCGCCAAGGTTAATTTGAAGAAAGGAAAACTTAACGGAATCTCCGAGGATCCTGAGCTGGTTGACAGAAGCGCTATACGACACCTTTGCGCTGGAGAGACCTATACATACCTGGGCGAGCCACAGAGCCGCATTTAGGATGTGACATCTATAAAGGATCTATCTATCTATGCAGATACAAATGTCTCATCCAACGGATATGGTCTTCCGAACTGTCGGCGAGGAACGAAGTATCTGCGACGAACATGCTTGCCGTCCATGTAGGACTTCATTCATTTGGAATGGTTCCATGAACGAAGGACGATCTCAGATCCCTCGATATCGGGTCCCGAAAGGTTATAAACATCAACAAAAGCATGCACCGTAAGTCTTCTGTTCTACAACTTTACATCTCACGCCGTCAAGGTGGTCGTGGAATATTGAATCTCGAATGTCTTCACAGCAGGAATATTCTGGGTACAGCACATATAGTCGCAAAAGGATAAGAACCTCTTCTTAAAATGGCGAGGAGACAGGACCAGATTGAGAAAGCACAGGAGAAAAACTTCCGCAAACAACTCCTCGACAAGAGGACGCACGGCATCTTCCACAGAAATGTGGAAGATCAGTCTATGGCGTATGAGCTGACGATTTCTTTCCTTAGATCACCCGGATTGAAGTCGGGCACGGAAGCATTCATTTTGGCATGTCAAGATGGTGTCATTTCCACTCTAGCATACCGTCACCACATTTTGAGCCAAGACATTCCCGATGATAGCTGGAGTGCGTGTCATGAACTCCTCTAGCATCTAGGACACATACTATCAAGTTGTCCAACTCATGCGGGAACAACATACATCCATAGGCACAATGCGACACTAAGAGTAACATTGTAGGGCTTTCAGAAAGTAACGTTTTTCTTTTCTTGGCTTTTTTTATATCGTGCGTTATTTGGCTTAAAATTTTGATTTTCGATTGATTTTCAAAATTATTTTAATGCTATAACTAATTTTGGTTTCTTATCTTTTTACTGTATCTTGTGTACTTTCGTGGAAAAGTTGAATGATTTCGTTTCTCAGTTTGATTTTCCATGGCTAAAACCATGAATATTGGAATAGAAGGCTGGATAACAAATTTAACCTGTATTTTCGGACCACAAACCAGTGTGCAAAAGGAAATTTGAATTAGAAAATTCCATCGAAACTTATTGCATCGTCAGACAACAGACAGACGGACGGACAGAAATTTTGTAAAAACTATATTTTACGACTCAGGGGGTCTCAAAACTTCAAGCATTAACGATAACAGGGTTGGTCCAAAATCACATAAATCTGAGACATTCCATCTAAATGATGAGAATGTAAAAATTTAAATTTTCCCGCTAAGCTATGGGTGTTATTGAAAAATGGCGAGGAACAATTTTGTAGGTTCATTTGAGGCAAGAAATTGTGCTGTTGCGCATTTCATCGTCTCTTGCGTTGTACATATGGGAATTTTCGATTTTCTTGTGGCATTTTCTACGTTTAAAACAAAAACTATTCTTCCTATTGAAGAATAGTTTGGAACAATTTTGTAGAACTTTTGAAAAGCAATAATTTTGGTCTCCTGTCTTTTTACTGCATCTTGCGTCCTTTCGTGGGAAAGTGGAATTACGTTTCTAAGTTCGATTTACCATGGCTAAAACCATATATATTGACAGTAGAAGGCTAGCTAACGAACTTGACCTTTATTTTCGGACCGCAAACCAGTTGCGACAGTAAATTCGAATCAGAAAATTCCTTCAAAAGTTATCGCGTCTTTTTTTTCTAACTCAGGGGGTCTCAAAACATCGAGAATTGAAAAAAATTGGATAGATCCAATACCAGATGAATCTAAGACATTCCATCTGAATGATAAGCATGTGAAATGAAGATATCACATTTACCCTGAGTTTGGCATAATTTTTAATTAAAAATTTTAAAGATGTAAAATTTTCGAAAAAAACGACACATTTTCAAGAGAAATATAATATTTTCCTTCATTCCCATACAAAATTCAACAAAAAGTGCTTCATGTAGGAAAAATTCAATTAAAAGGACTAGATGACACAATTACGAATTAGAGTTTTCATATAAAGGCATCTCAGTTTCTGTGAAAATGATTGATTAAAGTAATAACTAATAACAACCAACATTTTTCTACAAATAATAAGGAATATAATCTTTATGTTGTGATAAAAAAGTTTATAAATAATTTGTTTTTCATTACAATTTTTCTCTTTATCACCCTAACCCCGTTATCATACTTACCCCTATCGACCCTATAAGAGGCATTTGGGGCCCAAGGGATTCTTGAAAATTCTTCAAATTACAGGAGTTACGCAATGTTTATACAAAGGCAACGTGAGTAATGAAAAACTGAAATCAAAACCCATCTCTTCACCTGTGAATGGCCACACTGAGCATTTGTTTATAAAATTAACAAATAATAAATTGAGAAAATTTCTCATTAACGAGTATCAGTGTCGATAAAAGTAATTTTAATATCGAAAATCCTTTACAAATGAACGATCTACAATTTGGTATGTTTCTTAGTGGAATTTGTTTGAAAT
This sequence comes from Andricus quercusramuli, assembly GCA_932178445.1. NCBI lineage: Eukaryota > Metazoa > Arthropoda > Insecta > Hymenoptera > Cynipidae > Andricus > Andricus quercusramuli. The sequence goes on along the minus strand of CAKNXH010059680.1, from coordinate 225,453 downwards.
AATTATTATTAAAAGTCATTTTTTTTTCATTCCGCGAACACATAAGAATTAAATACAAGCTATATTGAGCAGAGAAAACATCTTACCATGAAGATAAAATAAAAATGGCAGGTTGTCTCGTTCGTGAGTCACGGCACTGATAGCGCATGTTCAGTGTTCACACTCAAATGATGATATCTCGAGAACCAGAAGAGTCCATGATTTGTTTGGGGTAAAACTGCTTAAAAGGTCCGTCACCTTTGATTTGGTTGAAACTCAAATATTTTATCTTTTTTTTTATGCTGAACACGAATCTGGCTGAAGAAAGTGTCGCTTTCTCACAGTTTTCAGAATATCGAGATTTTTGATATCAAAAATTTATATTTTTTTCATTAAAATTTACTTACGTTATGCATTTTTTATGATCAACGCGAATCCAACGGAAGGCTCCCTCGAAACCCCAGGAAGGGATCGGGGTTACCTACGAGTCGCAAGTGCCCACCAGTAAAAGCCGTTTTGAATTCGACAACACTCCGACCCCTTTTCCAGCTTTTCTATAATCTCATCCGAACCCCACGCTCCACCCTCCCCACGAAAAAAACCCTTGGAAAGGGGTTGGGTGTGCCTACGAGTCGTCAATGCCCCCTCCCCAGTCAGTAACGTTTCTAAATCGAAGGCATCTCGACCCCTTTTCTAATTTTTCTACAAGTCTTATCAAACCCTACGACACTCTCACCGGCCACTAGAAAAAAACTTTGGAAAGGAGTCGGGGGTGCTTAAGTGTTGTAAATTCCCCACACCCCCAGTTGAGATCATTTCGAGTTTGAAACTACCCCGACCCCTTTTCCATCTTTCCATAAGCCCCCTCAAACCTCAACAAAAAATGCCAGAAAGGGATAGGGAGTGCCGACCAGTCGTGAATGCCCCACAGTTGGGGTAGTTTCGAATACTTTTGCACCCCGACTCCTTTTCCAACATTTTCAAAAACCACATTAAACTCTACGCCCCCTCTCTCGAAACTATCCCGACTGGGGATCATATACGACTCGTAGGCATCCCCAACCCCTTTCCGAGGCTTGTAATATTGTTATTCTAATAATTAGAGAATTTAAGAAAATCAAATATGTGACGTGCACCGAAGAAAGGGGGCTTACTCTGAAAAGTGAGATTGTTCAGGGCGAGCGGTCGAAATCGACCGGATAGCCGCATTTTTTAGGAGAGAGAGAAGACTCACAAAATCTTCCCTCTCCACTTACCACTACATTCTCACGAGGAAAGAGATAGGTCGTAGACGAGGCTCACGGACGGGTATAGATGAGAGGCGGAGATGCAGTGGTGAGTGGTGGAAGGTCTTACATAGGATCTGGAGCTCTCAAGCGAAAGCCTGATTTCTCGGGTACCTAACAACTCAATTATTAGCAATGATAACGCTCGAAAATTTTTTCGATGGTTTCATTGAAAAAAGCAACTCAAAAACTAGCGAAAGGTGTGAAAACCTCGATTTCGATTTTTTTAGAGTAAGCCCCCTTTCTTTGGCGCACGTCACATATGATTATGAAATTTGAATCTGGTACCGTAATTAAGTAAGTTACTTTTAGTGTATACAACGTTGGTAGTCCTGGCTGAAACGTTCTGCAGTGGGACTCCGATGCTGTTTCGAAGTCGAAAATCGAACGAACCTCTCTTTCTATCTCCACACGTTAGAAAAAGAAGTCCGTTCGATTTTCGACGATCGAAACGGCATTGGAGTCCCACTGCAGCAGCTATTTTTACGATCCATGCAGTAGAAACAAGACCCCGGAGTTTTCGGGGTCTCTAATCACGAATCTGGAGTCAGATTTGAAAAATTCACGTCAGGGGGCCCCCAACCCCCTCCTCCAAATGTCCAAATTTTTCGATATTCTCGAAACTCAGTGAGCACGTAACTAAGATATCCCGCTTTTTCAGAATTTGAGATCCAAAAGATGATGTCTCTGGAATTAACGAAGTTTACCTTCAAATGACCTTGATTCTGACGTGTAGGGGTCACAGGGACCACGGATTCGTGATCAGCGCACACGAAAACGTATTTTGTAAGGATCATTACCTGGAGATTAGGAAACTATGGCAAGCGACTAGGTTCGCAAGTTCTAAAGAATAATTTTGACCTTCATGTGACCTCTAGAGATCACTGGGACCCGTGGGTAAAAATATTTGCGTACGTGAAATTTCCCGCTCTTTCAGAATGTGAGGTCAAGAAAAAGGATATCTCTCCAATTAACGAAGTTGACCTTTAAATGACCTTGATTCTGACGTGTAGGGGTCATAGGGGCTGTTATGCATTTCACCTGCAACTCGAGATACCTTGGAAAAGACTCTTGCAAGGAGACGCGGAACTGAAACGATATTCTCGGGTCCGGATCCAGCAGTTTGCATTAGCAGGCCCAATCTAAAAATTTTCTGTCCAGGTTTCTCAAATACCCGATGCGGTATTCTTCGTATCGGGTCTATAGTTGACCCGCCCGAAAATCTTCGGATCGTACCTGTGCGTGATATACCAGGTTCGGTGTTTTTCGGTTCGGATCTCTACTAGGCCCGACTCGAAAAATACCAGATCGGGGCGGATCTGTCCATCACTGTTAATAACACTACCCGAACTTAGTCAAATTTAAGAGTTATCTAGCTCTTCCGGCTGCGCAGTAGACTTATGTGGCATATTTCGTTGCACACTAGAGTTTTATTGCACTTTCGGCTGCGCGGTAAACTTTTGTGGCATTTGTGGTTATGCGCTAGAGTTATGTTGCACTTTCTGTTTCGCAGTAAGAAATATGTGTCATATTTCTTTGCGAAACAGAGTTATATCGCACTCGCGGCTGCGCGGTATACTTTTGTAGCATTTGTGGTTGCGCACTAGAGTCATGTTGCACTTTTGGATACGCACTCGAGGTTTGTCGCCCTTCCGACTGCGCAGTAGACTTTTGTGACATTTTGAGTTGCGCTTAAAAGCTAAGTTGTTATTCCGGATGCGCAGTGGACTTATGTGGCATTTGTGGTTGTGCACTAGAGATGTGTTGCACCCCAAGCTGCGCAGTAGACTTCTGTGGCATTTTTAGTTGCGCACTCTTATACCCCATACCTAAAGTTGTCGATTGCGCATCCGGAAGTGCATCATAACTCTGTTATGCAACCACTAATGCCATATAAATCTACTGCACAGCCAGAAGTGCGACATGACTCTGGTGCGCAACCACAAATACCACATAAGTCTATGATCATCTGGAAGTGTAACATAGCTCTCATGCTTTAATGCGCAACCATAAATGCCCCAAAAATCTACTACGCAGCCGGCAGTGCTATATAACTCTAGTGCGCAACTTAATATGCCACATAATTCTACTGCGCAGCCGAAAGTATGGGATGAGATAGAGAAGAGGGAATTGAAAATAATAGACGTGAATTTAGATTGACAAAGAGATGAAAAAGGTAGACGTTGATAGATGTAGGATACGATGAGATAGAGAAGGGAAGGTTAAAAAAGACATACGGGAATTTCGATTGACAGAGAGATAGGCAAATATTGACGTGGATAAATAAAGGATAATATGAGATAGACAAGAGGGTATTGAAAGAGATGAACGTAAATTTATATTGAAAAATAGATAGATATAAAAAGATAGACGTTGATAGATATATGACACGGTGAGATAGGGAAGAAGAGATTGATAAAGATAGACGGGAATTTAGATTTACAAAGATATAGAAAATGATTGACTTGGATAGGTAAAGGATCAGATATAAAAGACGGTATTGGAAAAGATTGACGTAAATTTAGATTGACAAAGAGATAGAATGGGATAAATTTGCTCTATCTCTTTCTATCATTAGGGCTCAAAATTACTCAAAAAGATAGGGTCTCTATCTTGTTACTTCCAGCAGGGAATTAATATTTTCTAGATCAGCTCTTTCGGACACATGGTTTGAATATTCCCATTTGAATATTGAAAGGACGTATCGTTTTATTGTTTATTTTTTATGGATAGACCCACTTCGAACTTCCTTACTAGAATCTCATTTAGAAACTTCTTATGATACGATTGTCGTTTAGAGTAGTTTTTGTCGAGAAGTAAGAATGATATATAAAATTTTCTTAGAATTATGCTTACTCTAGCGTATTTTGCATTAAAAAAAGTTAAAAATAACAGGTTTGTATTTTCTGGTTGGGATCGAAATCGGAGATGATAGGAGGGTTGAATATTAGTATTGAAATTGATAAAACCAAATTTGAACAACGAAAATATAATCGAGGAAGATTGATCGAAAGACAATAGATCTTCGCAGGAATTAAAAGAGAATCAAGGAAATGTTTCATTGTTCCAGTACCTGACAGAAGCTAAGACGCTTTTTAGACTATAATAAAGCAGATAAATAATCTCGGGATTATTATCATATCTGATATGTGGAAATTATATGATAGTCTATCTGTGAGGGTTGTCAGCATCTAAAAGTAAATCATTCGATGAATGTTGTGAACCCAGATGCAGGTGATAAGATTAAAAAAAAAGTAAACCAGAAAAAGTGTACCTAAGACATACGAATTGTTCAAATTGTTTTCGATGATTGTCACCTATTGTGTATTTTATCTAGGTGCACAAACACAGCATATCGAAAGAACTTGGCGTGATATTAAAGCAAACATTCCTCGTTGTGAAGCACGCGAATCTCACTTTTTAGGTTATTTGGCAGAATTTCATTTGAAGAGCACTCATTCTTATAAGCAGCTAATTCCATAATTAGTGCTTAGAAAGTATTTCACTTCATTCTTATTACAATCGAAAGTTTAACACGAAAATAAGGGAATTAAGTCCAATAAGTGAACACTGTGATATTTAAAAATAAAATAAACTTGTGTAAAAAAACAATACTGAAACTATTGGAGAAGGGGTCGCGGTGCCTTCGAATTGGGACCAATATCGATTCAAAGACGTTTCCGACTTGAGGGCACCTCTGAACCCTTTTCAATGATTTTTGGTATGTGTGTGTGAGTGAGGGAGGGGGGTAATTTATGTTCAGCGTGGAAAAATACGTAATATCAGTGTATTTCAAAAAGCATAGAAGAAAAGCGAAATTTTCGATAGTAACAGTCTCGATTTCTTGAAAAAAGTAAGCTTAAAAAAATACATCAAATATGTGAACTTTAACAAAATCGAAGGTGATCGACTTTTTATGCAGTTTTACTTTTTTTTAAACGAAATTTAAATAATAAAAAAAAAACATTTTTCATCCATATTAAAAAAGATTAAAAGGTGGGTAGTTGACAACAATAAATATTTTTTTTCTAAATTTTCTTTTGAGCGAATTATAAATTTAAAAAAGTTGAAGATTTTAAAAATGTATAATTTTAACTTTAATAATTCCAAGTTTCATTAAAATTTAATTATGGTTTCCAGAAATGTCAATAATTAAAAAAAACCCAACCCAAAAATAGCCAATAGTAACTCGTAGCTACTTAAAGAATTATAAAATATATTGGAATAAAAGTTAAAACTATTGCATTTATTGTAAAAGACATTTGAAGTATTTATTAACCTCTGTAGTAAAGCTGCAAGTCTGCACTATTTACTAATTTTGGTAGGAGAAAATAGTAAATTTGTTGGATTAATATCTGTAGAAGATAACAGTATTTACAAAGTGCTGTAGTAAAATGATGCGCAGGGACCGTGCGCACCGAATTACTATCTGGTTAGCAAAATATGCTACAGTGGGAATAGTAAAAAAAATAAACACGTGTTGCTAACTTTCACACAAGCCTACCTACACACATGTTCTACATTTAACGCATAATTCACATTTATTTAAATTAAGAATTGACAACATTAGAAATTAGATATATGTATATATTCTTAAAAGATAGTATTATATTATGAAGCTGAAACAGAAAAATCGGGTTAGAAGAAAACGAAGGCTGGCGGGAATCGAACACGCGTCTCCGGGACAGCAGTCGGGCGATGATCCATCTACCTATAAGACATTTTGTGACTCAGAATGAAAACTTCCATATGACCTAAATGATAGAAAGTTTATTGGTTCTAATTCATTTAATCCTTAATTGATTAATATTCATGATATTTTTATAATTTTAAACAACAAAATTTTTGATGTAATTAAAATAAGTAAATTTTTTTTTTAAATTACGCTTTTTCGCGGATTTTGCATTGAAACATAAATTAGATGTCATTTTCGCAACCTAAAAATATGATCGGCGATCGACACACGTCGGATGCACTCGGCCACGCTCGGTCCAAGGCTCGATACTTTCTGCTGAATCAGTTAGTAATATTTGGGACCAAATTTAATAATTGGTATTAACCTTTGTTACAAAAAGTAGGAAATGTCCATAATACACATCGTGTTCCGACAGACAATAGTAATTTCTTCTACATATTTAGTATATTATATTATTTAAAATACTTATTACTTTTATTCTTTTTGTACAATTTATTAATTTCTCTACTAATTTTTCCTACATCGGATTTTACTACAGAGAATAGTAAGGATTGCTATTACCAAATAGGAAATCTTCTTATAAAAATAGTATAACTTATTATTTATGTATTAACATGTCGAAATTTAAGCATTTTGCCCCCATTTGCTATCCGTTTTAGTAATTTTTCTAACCTAAAGTTTGTCAGTGTAAAAATGTAATCCGCTTGGTTGAAAATTCATGTTCTTTTTTGAAAATTATATTATTCTTAATTTTTTAATTGAAGAAACATAATTTTAGTTGAAAATTCCACTTGTTGGTGAAAAATGTAACCATTTAGTTGATTTTTTTCTTAAATTAATTATTTAACTGAAAGATAAACTATTTCATTTTCTGTGTAAATTTATCTTTTTTTATTGAAATATCATGTATTATGCTAAAAATGTGTTGATTTTTTTTGTAGAAAATTATTCGTCTAATTTTGAAGTTCATCTTTTTTGTTTAAAATTCGTTTATTTCGGTTAAAAATTATTTACTTTAATTAAAAATTTAACTATTCCATTTTTGATTGTAAATTTATCTTTTTCAATTGAAAATTCATGCAGTATGCTACATATTTGTTGATTTTTTTTAATTATTCGGCTGACTTGGAAGGGTATCTTTTTTATTTAAAGTTCGCTTTTTTTGGTTAAAACTTGTTCTCTTGAACAGCAAATTTAACTATTTCATTTTTTATTGTAAATTAATCTATTTTAGTTTAAAATTCAACTGTTTGGTTGAAAAATAATGTATTTTATCACAGATTTGTTGTTTTGTAGAGAATTAAACTTCTTGGTTGGAAATTCATTTTTTTGTTTGTTAATAATTCTACTGCGTGGTTGAAAGTTGAACTACTTGGCTAAAAATTCCATTTTTGCTAATTAATTATTGAAACTGTTTTGTTAAAAACATGTGGCTTTTTGTAAAGAATTACTATGTCTTTTCCGGTGTAAAATTAAGTTTATTAGTTGATAGTTCATGTTTTTGGTTGAAATCTCAACTTTTTGTTTGAAAATTCATATATTTTGTTGAAAATTGAACAATTTTGTCATAAAGTAATCCACCTCCGCTTCACCACATTTTTAGGAGTTGTTTCCCCCTCGATTGACATGAATGCAACGAATCACGTTTAATTTTTTTCTAGTTTACGTTTTTCCAGCTAAGTTGAAGGGAGGCGTGACGTTTGAGCATATAATAGACACGATTCGTGAGTCTGGAGAGGATAATGAAAACTACAAACGACTGCTACTCTTGAATCGTCAAGACTTACACAACATCACACGCGCTTCAACATAGATTATGCAACAAAACGGCATGAAAATGACTCGATCAGCTTACAGTTGTAGGATCAAGTAATGGAAGCACTCAAAACAGAAAGTCCGGTTTCGTACTACAAAGGCCAGAATGACGACGAATAACTTTGAGGGCCAGGGATATTAAGAAAAGAAGATTTTGCTTTGATGATTATTAAAGACTTTCAAGGGGAACAGCTGAAAACATTTGGTATGGATAAACTTTGTATGTATAGTCAACGGCGATACCACGCTGAAAACACCAGTTCCCGTTAGATCACTGAAGTTAAGCAGCGTTGGGCGCGGTTAGTACTTGGATGGGAGACCGTTCGGGGAATACTGCGTGTTGTTGACCCGTCGTGGGTGTGGTGGACCCACACGGTAGTATTTATCCACCTAGAAACACTACCCGAATCGGGTAGTGAGGCAATGAACTTTCGAGTTCGAAATGCTAATCAATTTTTTTTTTTTATGTATAGCACCCACCGTGAAGATCAATACGATATGCAATTGCACACAATTATGACGTTTGAGGAGTTCGGATCAAGATGTCCAGTTACATTCTGTATTTTTAATTGATGATTCTAATCAATCGTGGGAGTTATTCAGGCACAAGTTTTCATGTCAGATGATGCTAATGCATTTTATAATGCCTGGAGTGACGTGATGGGAGCTGTCGAGCATTGACTTTTATGTTCCTGGCACGTGAATAAAAACTGGACTGAAAATTTGAGCAAAGTTAGTGGAGAGTCTGAAAAAATGCATTGAAGATTTGATGTGAGACAATGACACTGAAGCGTTCGTAATTAATTTTCAGAGATATTATGCACAGCAATTAAAAATTTGGGCTTACTGCTACGGATTGAAGCTTGGGATAAACACGAACATGTACTTGGAGCCTTTTAACAAGATATTGAAGCATATCTGTTTGGAAGGGAGAAAAGTGAAAAGCCTCGATAAAACTATTGATGCGCTGATGAATATTTGTCGAGACAGTGTTTATGAACGTTTAATCAATTTGGAGAAGAATTTCCCCATCGAAAAAGCGCAAAAAGTTCGACAAAGTCACAAGGCTAGTGATTCTATCAAATTGGAGCAGATTCAAGTTCTTGAGAATGAACAAGGATATTTGGTGGAATCATCATCAGTTCCACCTCAGCAGTATTCATACTTAGCATTGCAATTGATTGGACAATGTCATTAGAGTGAATATTTGCAAGCACATCCATGCTTGTGCTCGTGAATTTAACGGAGCTGTTAATAATAATTGCCACAACATCCACCACGAGACTAGTATAGAAGAGCAGCAGAAGCTAATGGGAATGCAAACAACAACAAACAAACTCAACGAGAATCGGAGAATGCTGAGTCAAGCCGAACTTATTTTGGGTCTGCGCAACAAAAAATATAATGAATGCAGATATGTAGATATGTGGCTTGAGAATAAGAATTGATATACATAGTTCAATCGACGATTTCTATGTATGTTGAATTGCTTCTAACAAATGAATTGGTTATTTATAGCTTTCATCATCAGTGGTAATATTATGAGTATTATTATGAATAATGATTAATATGTATGGTAAATTCGACGTTTCAATGTGTGATGTAAATATAGAAATGTTAGATTGATTTTAACAAATAAAATTGCTATGTATTGCTATTACTGCTCGGTGGGTTCCTGTCACCACTACGCAGCGCGTCCTCGGGTTGCGGATAGAGGAACGGCCCGTTAGGCTGAACAGCCCTCAGGTTAGCTGCGAATACAAGAATAAGCAGCCGCGGACAGCCGATAGGAACCAGTCGTGGGTGTGGTGAGCCCAGCCTAAGATGTTGGCCTAGCACTGGTAGAAAACACGATGACCATGGCTTGGGAGGACCCACCCATTCACGTTCATGCGTAATGAGTGGGTCCTGGCAGGCCGGGGTGCAGCGTGTATCCACCTAGAAACACTACCCCGAACCAAAACTAAAAATCTTGTAAGGGAAAAATCCTGCTGCCCATTGGACACCGCAGCGATGACACTGCCCGCAAGGGATGTGTGGAATGATTCGCCTGTATAGGGCCAAAGGGGTACTGATGCCAGTATAGGCGCGCTGCCTTGCAGGGGGACGTTAGGATACGAGGATGAAACTGTAATGTGTCTGACGACAAGTTGACATGGTCCTTGTCAGAGTCGGAAAGCTCCCATACTTAGACCTAGGGAGGTATGGGGGTTATCACTCCTGGGACAGTGGACTCACCTACGATCGGAATAGGATCCTAACGTGCGGATTATCTTGAAACTACCATGGCTAACTTGCAAAAACAAAAAACTACAGTTAAAGATCTAAGGGTGGGAACTCTAAACGCGCGTAGTCTAAATACTGGCGGATTTAGCGAACTCATTGGGATAGCAAATAAATACAAAACTGACTTAACAGCACTTCAAGAAACCTGCTGGCCGGGCGATTTCGCGTCAATTTCTAAGGATAACTATACTTTTCACTATGGGGGAGCTAAGGAGTGGAGACTGGGGACCGGTTTTCTTATTAATAAACGAATCTCGCAAGCGGTTATCGACATGCAATTCATTAACGATCGGTTATCATACATTGTACTGAAGGGTATTTTCAACAAACAGGTATTAATCAATGTGCACTGCCCCACCGAGGACAAAGACGAAGACACTAAAGATCTCTTTTACGAAACAATCGAGCAGGTTTTTGACAAGTTCTCAACTTTTGACGCAAAAATAGTATTGGTGGATTTTAACGCGAAAATTGGAAAAGAACCGATGTATAGGCCTACAATAGGATCAGAAAGTTTGCATGACGTCAGTAACGACAATGGAACTAGAGTAATAAACTTTGCAGCTTCAAAGAACCTTGTTGTCAAAAGCACATATTTCAAGCATAAAAATATACATAAGGCCACCTGGAGATCACCAGATGGTAACACTCATAATCAGATCGATCACGTTCTAATTGACAGAAGACGTCATACAAACATTCTCGATATAAGATCGTATAGGGGAGCGGATTTAAATTCAGACTATTTTCTCGTGATAGTAAAACTAAGATCTAGGCTAGCGATCAGTAAGAAAACGGGACGCATAGAGCCAACAGTTCGTTTCAATATAGATAAATTCATAACAGCAACAGAAACATTAAATTATCAAGTTGAGATTTCTAATAGCTTTGACGCTCTCCAAGAACAGAGCGACGATAACAATAATTACGAGGAGGACCCGGAAACCCTGTGGAGCAATATAAAAAAGGCGGTAAAGACAGCCGCGAAACTTACGATAGGTTTAAAGAAAGTAACAAAAAGCAAACCATGGTTTGACGAAGAGTGCAAACTCTGGTTTGAAAAACGCCGGAAGGCCAGACTAATTAGTTTACAAAATAAGTGCGATCAAACACATAAGAAGTATCTCGAGATTAGTAAACGTACAAATAGGCTCTATAGATCCAAGAAAAGGGAGTGGGAAAAGAATAAAATACTAGCAATAGAAACGCATAATAAACAGAATAACCCGCGCGAGATGTACAGGGGAATCAATTTTATAAGGAAAGGCTTTCAAAGTAGAACGGAAGTAATGAGGGACGAAAATGGCAATCTAGTAGCCGATGCGACAGAGAGACTAAATTTATGGAAAGACTATTTCGATAAACTATTAAATGTACGCGAAGCCCCCGTTGAAGGTAATCTCGGCGAAATCCACACTGCTGATCTATTAATTGATGACCCTGCTGATATAGAAATAAAAATGGCTATAAAGAAGTTGAAAAATAACAAAGCCGCGGGCATCGACGACCTATCGTCAGAACTGATAAAAAATGGAGGCCCTTGCCTCACAAGACAAATTATTAAATTAATACGCGCAGTTTGGAAAAAAGAACGCATGCCGGAAGAATGGAATACCTCTATCGTTATTCCCATCTTTAAAAAAGGCGATAAAACTGACTGTAACAATTATCGGGGAATTTCACTTGTATCTTCGTGCTACAAGATCCTGTCTAATGTAATCCTAAGTAGACTGACTCCTTTTGCCGAGGAAATCATTGGGGATTACCAGTGTGGATTCCGCCGAAACCGATCTACAAGCGATCAAATGTTTACAATTAGGCAACTGCTAGAAAAAAAAATGGGAATTTAAAGAAGTAGTGCATCAGCTATTTATCGATTTCAAAAAAGCTTACGACTCTATTATACGCGCACGAATGTACTGGATCCTAGAGTTCTTGGGTGTACCAAGAAAATTGGTTAGACTTATCGAAATTTGCTTAAGCGGCAGTAGGGGTAGAATACGCGTAAACGGTAGTTTATCTGAAGAGTTCTCGATCCGCGATGGCCTGAAACAGGGCGATGCACTTTCGTGCGTCCTTTTTAACTTGGTTTTAGAATACGTGGTTAGGCAAGTGCAGGCGAACCCGACCGGTGCTACCCTCAATAGGATAGTACAAATTCTTGGATATGCGGATGATCTCGACTTACTAGGGGATGATAAAGAAACGGTAGCTAAAAATGCAGAAATCTTGATCACAAAAGCCAAAGATATTGGCTTAGAAGTTAGCGAATCGAAGACAAAATATATGACCGTCGGCAGATCCGAACAAAGTAATCAAGACGGGGATCTAATGGCTGGAAATATGAAATTTGAAAGGGTTAGCGAGTTTAAATACCTCGGGTCAATTATAACTAGCGAAAATAAGATTAAAACGGAAGTCAACGCGCGGCTGCACGCTGGCAATGGGTGCTATTATGCAGCAAACACACTATTAAAATCGCGATTGCTATCTAGAAACATCAAAGTAAGAATCTACAAAACAATAATAATGCCGGTCGTCATGTACGGGTGCGAAACGTGGGCGCTGACGAAGGGAGAGGAGAATAGGTTTAGAGTTTTTGAGAATAAAGTACTTAGAAAAATCTATGGTCCAAAAAGGGACGAAGAGACCGGCGAATGGAGAAAACTGCATAATGATGAGCTGCATGCTCTCTACGGGTCAGCAAATATTAATAGAGTAATGAAAGCGCGTAAACTAAGATGGGCGGGGCATGTAGCAAGAATGGGAAATGAAAGAACAGTGGCGCAAGTTTTAAGAGGGAGGCCGATTGGTAAGAGACCCTTAGGCAGACCGAGAAACAGATGGGAGAAAAATGTAAGGGAAGATTTAAAAGAACTAGGACATGATTACTTAAACTGGATGGAGGATGCACAGGATAGAGATGTGTGGCGGTCTCGGGTTAGTGAGGCAATGAACTTTCGAGTTCGAACTGCTAATCTATAATAATAATAATGTATTGCTATTATCATTACGTGTATTAATATTATTTCTATGAGAATTCTTTGAAACAAATTTGCAGGTATTCAAATTTCAAACATAGTCACGCGCAGTCACCTACCAGAGGCGCAGGCTGCGCGCGCTTTGGGAGCCAAAATATACAAGCTTCTTCTTCTTCTTTATTTTTCGCCTTTTGATCCAATCAACAAAAAATAGACGAGCTGTTCCATCTATTTTGGCTCCCGAAGCGCGCGCAGCCTGCGCCTCTGGTAGGTGACTGCGCTTGACGATTTTTTAAATTTGATTACCTGCAAATTTTGTTCAAAGAATTCTCATAGAAATAATATTAATACACATAATGATCCCAGCTACAAATTCCGGTACAGGAACCTCGAAGGATCCTGTACATATTCCTGTACAGGAACCTGTACAGGTAATCTTGACGGTTCCTGTGCAGGAATTTGGCGAAGGAAACTGTACATGATCCTGCAAAGGAACTTGCACCGACAAAGAAACCTTTGAATGATCCTGTAAAGGTGTCTGTACAGAAACGTGTATAGGATCCTTTACAGATAGCCGCCAAAGGAACCTTTGGAAGGGTCCTGTACAGAAACACGTATAGGGTCCTTAACAGAAAGCCATTGAGAAAACTGATGTCGCTTACAGCTATAAACTTGTCTTCCTCTTATTCCCTTGAAGAACCAACTCACTATCGAGAGAGTCAAGCCACCAGCGAACCCTCGTGGTTTAGTTCATATGCAGGATCATGTATAGGATCCTGAACATATTCCTGTACATAAACCCACACCTCAATTGACTATGTGAAGGAACCTGTACAGGACCATTCAAAGGTTAGCTTGTATACAGGTTCCTTTGCAGGATAATGTACAGTTTCCTTCGCCAAATTCCTGCACAGGAACCGTCAAGATTGCCTGTACAGGTTCATGTGCAGTTTCGTGTACAGGAACAAGCGCAGGATCCTCCAAGGTTCCTGTACAGGAATTTTCAGCTGGGATAATGGCAATACATAACAATTTCAATTGTTAAAATCAATCCAACATTTCTACATTTACATCACGCATAGGAAACGTCGAATTTACTGTACATATTAATCATCATTCATATTAATACTGATAATATTATTACTTATGATGATAGCAATACATAACAAATTCATTTGTTAAAAGCAATTCAACATACATAAAAATCGTCGATTGAACTATGTATATCAATCCTCATTCTCAAGCCATATATCTACATGTCGACATTCAGACGAAGATTAGGTACCTACACTGAAAGTGATTTACATCATATTGATAGGAATGGTCGAATGTACTATGTATATTAATGCTCTTACTATTGTCATTATCAAGCCCAGATATGAATAGTGGAATAGAGGCGGGTTAGTGGTTCACGGAGAAAAATGAGGTTGAAGAGTTCCATATTCAGTACACAAATTGTTTAATGATTACCAAATTCCAGGAATAGATGCAAAAGACACGGGAAAGATTGTGAAACTACACATTAATCATTAAAAAATTTTATCTCTCCTGAATAGAACCTTATCTTTTAATGCTTTAAAGTTATTGTATACACTTCGTACGTTACCACTTACAATTCAAGTGCTTCAACCTTTGCACAATTAAAAAACGAGTCTCTCTTAAAAAGTGCGTTTTCTCAATAAAGAATAGAAAGCATAAATTACTATACTTTCTAGAATCAATAATGGAAATCTATATATCGTGTATCAGTTGTCGGAAGGACGAAGTCTTAATCGATGTATAGTTTATAGTGTTCTATTGGAACTCGACTGAGTCCTAAACAATCCAGTAACCATTCCTGGATGCCCCGCACTCAATAACGTAAGTGCAGCACCGAATCGAAGCTTGCTCGCATTATACCATGAGGACGTCTTGTGCCTCTGACTTTAGCATCCAGAATACCAGATTGCAGAGAGAAGCTGATTGCTGTCTTGGAAACCCGGGTTCAATTCTCGGCAACTACGTTTTTCATCTAACTCGACTTTTTCTGTTTCAGCAAATATCATAATTCAGTGTTCAAAACTTATTGAATATGTGTGTGTATAATATATAAATAAGTGCAAGTTTATAAAATGAAAAGTGACTATATCGACCCGTCAACAACCGCCACTCTGTGTCCTTGTAAATTCTTTTTGGCCGATCATTCTTTACTGTTGCGAGTATAGGAACGATTCCTATTCTGGACTGGACTCCGTGCAGTGCGCTACGGGAGTCAGACCGTCGACAAGCTGTAATCTCTTTAGTTTCCTGAAGGAGTTATTACCGCGATTGCACTTGAATCAATAACAGATTTTCAATCTCGAATTTTTTTCACAACGCCAGTTCAGTAATGAATACCTCGACTACCAGCACTAAAGACCCGATTTTTCACTTCCATTTTTCTCCGTGTTCAACTTTCTGTAGAGAGTTATAACACTTTCAACAGGTTTTAGATTTCTTTTTCCTCCAGTATCATTCATGAGAGCTATCAATTCGACCATTTTTATCTCTATTTTTTCTCGATCCTGATCATTATATTTTTTGTTGCTCAGACCCAAAATAAGTTCGGCTTAACTCAGCATTCTCCGATTCTCGTTGACTTTGATTGGGGTTGTATGCATTCCCATTAGCTTCTGCTGCTCTTCCATATTAGTCTCGTGGTGGATATTGTTGTGGCAATTATTATTAACAGCTTCGTTAAATTCACGAGCACAAGCAAGGATGTGCTTGCAAATATTCACTCTTATGACATTGTCCATGCATTTGCAATGATAAGCATGAATGCAAATATAGGATACTGCTGAGATGGATCCGATGATAATTCCACCAAATATTCTTGTTCATTCTCAAGAACTTGACCCTGGCGGACGGCCAAACGCAAGTATTACGCTACAGCGTAATGGTAAAGTAATGCAAGAGTAATGCTAAAGTAATATGGCATTGTAATTGATAAAAGAAACAAAATAAATATGTAAACTGTTGCAATTATAATAATACGTAAAAATTTACGTTAAACGATCATGCCGTAATTGCAACAAGTTGCTTTTGCAGCGTTGAAAAATAAAAAAACAAAGTGGTTTTTATTAAAGTCGGGCTTCTGCATGTTGGCAATCCGCTAACACCGGCTTCAAGCGGGTTGCCAACATGCAGGGGCCCGACTTCAATGACAGCCACTTTGTTTTTTCATTTTTTAACGCTGAAAAATCAAATTGTTGCAATTACGGCATGACCATTTAATGTAAATTGTAACGTGTTATTATAATTGCAACGTATATGCACGCATATGTGTCATCAATTGAGGTTCATATCGCACGCACGTTATGATTATCATAACGTGCGTGCGATATCGCATGCACATTGTGATGTTTCATTACAAATAATAAAATCATGAATAACAATAAGTAATAATAAGAGAATAATAAAATATTCATATAATATTCAATTATTTATATTTATATGAATATTTTATTATTAAGAAATAAAAGAAAAATAAATTAATTTTTCTAAAATTTTATTTAGAGAACTAATAACGAAAAGTTATAAAATTTTCGAAAAGTTGGTCGATAATTCGTTAAACAAGATTTTTCAATAAATAAAGTATTTATAAACAAATTTTTTTGTAAAATATTCTTTGGAAAGTTTGAACCAAGACAAGTCAATTTTTTTCGCTTACACTATTTTTTTGATAGAATTTACCGTTCCCAAATTATTATAGTGCTATGAGCAATTATATTTGCATTGAAATTAACATATTTGCAAAGAGATATCTCAGCACTTATCTGACTTAAAATATTCGAAAGAAGACAAATTGATTTTCAAGACACGTACTGTAAAAGAAAAAAAAAATTCCGATCAAAATAAAACTTTTGTTTATGAACAAGTTTAAAACCCGGTATTTTTAACAACAATATATGAAATATTGCACGAATAGTTGTTTACAACCTTTTTCTTAAATTTGTTTACATATAAATAAGTTTTACTTCGATCAAATTTTTTTTCTTTCTGGGTACGTGTTTTGGAAATCAATTTGTCTTTTTTCAAATTTTTTTACTTAAACAAGTGCTGAGATATCTATTATGTGCATATATGTAATTCGCCAGGACTGCAGGAATGCGATTGTTCTAAAATTCGTCTGATATCCCTTACGTCCTCCTTAAGCTCTGCATGTTGCCTCATTATTGTTTATCCTAGTTCCTTGACTTCTCTGGACATACAAAACGAGTTTAAAATTCGGCCCCCCCCTCAACTCCCCCCCCCCCCCCCCGCCCCGGGGGGGGGGGGGTCAAGACATTTTTTTGCGGTTTGTTACAGTAGGGATAGTTTGTTATTTTATGAATCTTATGCAATTTTCAGCAGATTTTATTTTAGAATGCAATGCCTGAGGTTATAGGGTAGGAACTGAGGTTATAGGAATATGGAATCAGCAAAAGCGTACAAAGAAACGAGGATATTAATTTGATAGAATTAATCAGTTCAAAATTTAGGTACTTAACATGTGCAAGTTCCTCTGATACCAAACCACGATAAAATCTAGACGAATTGTATACAACAATATAATAAGCGAGCGTGAAAACACTTGCCGGGTCAAAATATGTCAACATGTCAGCTCGTGTTGTGTACGGGTGGGGGAAACGTTCAACTTCGTTGTTCAAACAGCCTACCATCTCCCATCATTACTTAGTAATCCTTATCAAAAAAGATGATAATTCTGATCATACATAAATCTTCTTTATACTTATGTATGTATTACATAATATAATATTATGATATAATAATTACTCATTATTATATAATAATAAAAGTTCAGATTCTATTTAATTAATGCTTTTGAGCTTTCATGTGCCCATGGAAGTTTTCATAAAGAGTCTTGTAGTGCAATTTGTATACCAATTGATAGGTATTTGATAGTAATTTGAGCCCATTTTTTGCAAATGATTAGCCATGCTGAGTCCGCAGATTTGTGTCGAATTTGTGAGAATATTTTTTTAATTATTTAATAACTATCCGTTTATATTCTTCAACCAAACAAATGATAGTATTTATCAACTACTTATTGAAATAACAACTTGCTGACTGTTTAGATTCATAGATTATAAAAGTGAAAATTTTAAATTATATACTAAAAATGGAAAAAACGTAAACACAATTTACGAATATGAAAATTATTCGAAATATACGTAAATATTAAAAATAATCGATTATTGAACTTGTTGAATATTTACTTTGATATTAAAATAAATGAAACGCCAGGGTCATTACGCTTCATACAAAAAATGTATTTATTAATATATAGACAAGAACATAGGCAAGTTGTGAGGTACAAAGTTTCGCTCGAAACTAGCCCTAAACTCAGGTTTAGGGCTAGTTTCAGCGTTAACGCATCTGTGATGCGTCCTGAGATGCGTTAACGCTGAAACTAGCCCCAAACCTGAGTAAGTGAGAGTGCAAAGAGGCTTTCCTTCTAATTGCCAAAACGTGACGAAAATGGTTCTTTCAGGCTTATTTCAATCTGCGTGCCGAAAAGTCTAGACGTAATAAATAAACTACTGCATAGCGGAGACAGGTATTAGTTTCAGCGTTAACGCATCTGTGATGCGTCCTGAGATGCGTTAACGCTGAAACTAGCCCCAAACCTGAGTAAGTGAGAGTGCAAAGAGGCTTTCCTTCTAATTGCCAAAACGTGACGAAAATGGTTCTTTCAGGCTTATTTCAATCTGCGTGCCGAAAAGCCTAGACGTAATAAATAAACTACTGCATAGCGGAGACAGGTATATTATTTTATTACGGTACATTCTTGAGTAGACAGCAAAAGGACACTCATCTCTTTTCGTACTTAACGTAACAGCTTTGCTTAGGTATAATATTTAAAATACCCAATGCTATACTTCAATAGAACTAATATATAGTTAATGATTGAACGGAAAAATGTGACAAAAATTTGATGGAAACTTAACAATGTTTTATGTGTATTTCTCACAAAATACGCCCAATTTTGATTCCGTTTTGTTGCATAATCTATGTTGAGGCCTCGTGTAATGTTGTTGTAAGTCTTGAGGATCCAAAAGTAGCAGTCATTAGTAGTTTTCATTATCCTCTCCAGGTTCACGAATCGTGTCTATTATATGCTCAAGCGTCACTACCCTAGTAGCAAGATAACTGCAGACTGGCGCAAGTTGGGCGCCAGAAAAAGAAGAATCTGTTTGCAGCCTGGCGCCCGGCTGGTTCCGCTTTGGCGTGCTGTTTTGGCACCAGAGTCTGGTGTAGCAGATCCTGGCCCAGATTAGTCATGGTATACTCCAGACAAAATTGAAATAACGTAAAATGGTACTAAAGAGGTTTCTGTAATAGTTTTATACTATATTTGAGCCTTTTCTGGGAGAATATACTGCGGAATTCCAGGAGACTCACTGAAATATTAAAAACATAACCTGTTGTCGTATAAGCTAGCATGCTTGCATGTTTGTTCATATTTGTGAATCGTTCAAATTTCCGATTGCTAGATTTTCAATTTCATTATTTATATCCTACATTAATTATTAGTGTTTAAACTAAATACCAGATTCTGGTTCCTTTATTCACCAGATTCTGTTTTTCGTCTGGTCTGATAATTTCTCCCGCCAGTCTGGTCGACTAGAGGGAGCAGATGCTGAGCCAGAGTCTGGCCTCTGTCATACGAAGCAGACGTTGCTACTAGGGTAATCCCTTCAAGTTGGCTGGAAAAACGTAAAATAGAAAAAAATTAATCGTGATTCAATGCATTCATGTCAATCTAGGGGGAAATACAAAATTGTTCAATTTTAACAAAATATATGAACTTTCAGTCAAAAGTTTGAGATTTCAATCGAAAACATGAATTATCAACTAATAAACTTGATTTTTCACCGGAAAAGACGTCGTGATTCTCTACAAAAAACAACATATTCTAAAAAACCGTTTTATTAATTAATTAGTTAATTAACACAGAAGATAACAAATTTTTAACTAAAATAATGCGTCTTCAACCAAATATTGAATTTTTAGTAAAGTAGTTCAACTTTCAACCAAGTAGTAGAATTTTTACAAACAAAGAAATATATTTTCAACCAAGAAGTTTAATTTTCTACAAAACGACAAATCTTTCATAAAATACATTATGTTTCAATCAAATAGTTGAATTTTAAACTAAAACAGATCTTTTCACAATAAAAAATGGAATAGTTAAATTTGTAGTTGAAGAGAACAATTTTTAACCAAATACAAAAGCAAATTTTAAATAAAGAATATATTCTTCCAATTCAGCCGAATAATTGTAAAAAATCAACAAATTTGTAGCACAGTGCATAAATTTTCAACTAAAAAAGATAAATTGACAATAAAAAATGGAACAGTTTAATTTTCAGTTAAAAAATTACTTTAAGAAAAAAATCAGCAAAATGTTTACATTTTTCACTAAAATGTTGCATTTTCAACTGAAATTATGTTTCTTCAATTAAAAAATTAATAATAAAATAATAAATTTAAACGTGAATTTTCAACCAAGCGGATTACTTTTTTACCCAAAAATGGAAAGTTGAATTTCGGTTTAGAGAATTAATTGAAAAATAGAATTGTCAACAAAAATTGAAAAATAATTTAATTACATTTCAAAATTATTCCGAATTACCTGGATTACTCTGGATTATAAGTTAATTGCATGGATAACCTAAATTGCTTAGAATCAACTGTACTACAAGTGGATTATTGGATTAGACCTGGACTACTCCATATTACAAGTGGATTATGTCGGAATACACGTGAACTAGTGCGAATCAAAAGTTGATTACGTCGGATTATTCATATTACACTGGATTACTTGGATTACCAGTTCAGATGACCGAGTGGTTCAGCTGATTACCAGAGTTTTTTCCCCCACAATGTCAACCCAGGAAAAAAGAGCCCATTGAAAAGGCGACTCCTTGAATTTCGTATCTCTCATTTGCAGGTTGAGATTTTTAAAACTGAATTGGTTTGTGACTATGTGAATCGGTCAGTTTTTCGAATGGTTCCGAATCTATGTATAATGTACTAC
This sequence comes from Andricus quercusramuli, assembly GCA_932178445.1. Classification (NCBI taxonomy): domain Eukaryota; kingdom Metazoa; phylum Arthropoda; class Insecta; order Hymenoptera; family Cynipidae; genus Andricus; species Andricus quercusramuli. Next base: position 204,345 of record CAKNXH010059680.1, on the reverse strand, counting down.
CCCTTCTAGAATTTATTGGACACAATTTATAACAATTAAGTGTGATCAAATGTTGAAATCGGTTTAAAATTGTTGCTAATTGTGTCAATTGTTCCCAATCGGGTTTAATTGAGTGAATGCACTTGCCTGCAGTGCGCCCTCTGCAGTTTTCATTGGTAACACACACGACGCGCACGTGTTTATAGGCTGGAAATTAAATTTTTAATAATTTAACAAGAATTTCAAGTACAAAAAATTGAATGTTTGTTCAGGCGGTAGGGGAAACCTCCCTACAGTGGATAGCAAAAATTGGTAGATTTCAGTAAACACAAAATAGGATATACATTAAAGAGCTGTTCTGACACAAATGAAGCTGATATATTCACCCATGTGATGAGATATCAGTAAAAATCAATTCGTTAACGAATAAAAAGCTATTGATATTATTTTGAGGTGGTAAAATTTTGTCCAGTGTTGGCTGGTTCGCCCTACAGTGGACATTCGATTCTACACCGCGAATCAGAATAGAAAGATGTTTTTATGCGTACCCCTAAATTATATTTTATACCGACGCTACTATCAGAAAAAAGAAAAAAGTGATATAATTTCGATTTTGCATAAAATTAGCAAAAATATAATGTCAGTTATTTCGCTCATATTTCACAACATGCCTTTCAGTGGACAGGTGCGGTGGGGTTATGATTGCCACCAATCTTGCCATGTCAAAAGTACCTAGAAAATACCTACACAGAAATTGGGCATGGTGAGGTTATCTCTACTTGAGGGAAATTTAAAATTACTCTCAATTACATTACGCTGCAGCTATGTTCAAAGTATCAGCTGATTCTGCCTTCTGCTATTTCAGTACCAACCTATGAGTGCAAATTATCTAAAACTTTTAACTGAAAATCCACTGTAGGGATGACGCTGGTATCCATAGTAGGAAAATGAGAGCCTCAAGGATTATATTTATAATAGTTTTCTTACATAGAACGTAAGCTTCTAGGGTGAAAAATATTATGGTTTAATGACCAAGGAACATATATTAATAAACAAAATCATTCTGAAAAAATTGAGATACTTGGAAAAAATTACTAAAGTGGAGGACAAAGTTTCTTGGTTATGTCAAAAATAGTTTTTTATACTTTTTTCTTTTATTATAATTAGGTATAACATGAAATTCTGTCTTATGATGCATTTTTATCAACTTAACTCATACCAAATGCGCAAATTAGGTTTACTTTAGGCATTTCGCTTTTATTTACAAATGTCCACTGTAGGAAGCTATCCACTGTAGGGAGGTTTCCCCTATACTGAATGAAGACCCGAAAGTATGTGAGTTAAGAGTACGTAAAAATCATGCCACCTAACGATGTGATAGTGATGTAGTGTCTTTATCAAGTAGGCAGTATTAGTTTGATTGTGCGGGTACATTATTGTGAAACGTTTATTTACTTCTTTTTAAATTCATATGGTTGACATTTTTTGGTTTGAAAGCGTAAAAAACCGCTTGTAAATACTTATCGCAATATTAAAATGCTGTGGTGACAACTTAACCTCTAATTCAGAATAATGGATACCAATGAAAAACGATTGGAATCATTAGAACGTAGGATGGCGCCAATATTTTGAAATTCAGACTAAATAAATTGTAGGTAACTCATTATATTCTTTCAATTTTTTGTGGAAAAACTTATCCAATCTTCTTAAATGTCTTTCAGCAGGGGGGTGACACGATTTTCGCTTTTGCATTAGAGGCGCGTGTCAGTTTTGTGAAGAGCGGAGAGTGGTGAAACATTGGCGCCACCTCTGCGACACCCAGTCTGCCCGTTGTCTGTTATTATTTTGCATATAAAAACTCGTGGCATGTCATAACTTTATCGTCTATTTGCCGTATTTTATTCATTAACGGATAAATGTGTTATAAACATGGGGGGGGGGGGCATCGATGTATAGCACCTAACTGTCGATAAGGGTACGACTCAAAAAGGAACTTTTAGCTCCGGATGGAACGGTTATACCGGTAAGAATTACGATTTGTTTACGCCGATGTCCTTTAACCTAAAATAATCGAATGGCTCTGACGGTTTCATTATCACATAGATTTTTTCATTTTGATATATTCTTCTTGTTGCCAAACTTTTAGATTATTGTGATAGTGTATAAAATTATAGCTTAAATAGTTGTGTTTTTTATTTTGAAAATATTCAAAGACCCTTACTAAGAAAAAATGTAAAAGTGACATTAATAACAGTTTTGAATTATCGCTGATTTTCGACATTTATGTACAATTACATTAATTTATTAGTAAATTCAAGTATTATAGTAAATTATGACGGCAAAATAATGATTTTCTTGCGGTCAGAATTGTACAAGAAACCTAAATTAAAAAAAGGATAATTTTGCCAAAAAGAAAGTCGTGACATTTTGTAAAACGTAGTTTTGCTTAAATTATTATTTAATTAATAATTAGTTAATAATGAAATAATTATATCCATTTAGCTAAATTAAAGTGGTATTTATTACCCCCATATACACTCCTACTGTCTTTACGCCATATTTAATTTATATCTCCATCTTTTAATTCCATTTTTAAATAAATAAATGACTAAATGAACAGAAAAAATAATAGCTTCAATACTGATATTCTTTTCAGCTATTTCACGATCAATACAATATACTCAATATTCAAAATTATGATTTTTATGATTTCTTGTATATTTTTATCATAATGTAATGATACATTCGGAGCATTCAAGTCATGAAGGGGTTATACATACACTTATTTTGAGGAATTTTAACATTTTTTTGGCAATGTTGATAAAATTTCATTAAAATAGACTACATAGGATCTATTGCTATATATTTTTGGGTACTTATTGTAATAAAAAGTTTTAAAAACTGAGGGAGACATGGCCGCTGCCGCAAAACACGTTTGCTTATTTTTATTTACGGTGAGCATGATAAGTCCGGAACAAACTATCTGAAATCAAAAAACCGACAAGATTTTATTATTATATTCCTATGCGCAGCCCCTGAACGAAGGGTTTTAAAAAATTTCATGCTCACCGCAAATAAAAAAAAACGTGTTTTGTGGCAGCGGCCATGTCTCTCTATTTTTTATATTGTAATTTCTGAAAATTTAGTTTATTTGTTTTAAACATTAAGGACGTAATCTTTATATTTCACCATTTTACTCTACTTGAAAATTAAAACCCGACATTTGCAGTTTATGCAAGATCTATTTTTTTAACCTAGATATTTTTTAATTCAAGAAACAGTTAATCCTTGCTTAATTCAAGCTGGAAGTTTTTAAAGTATCCACAAACATCAAAAATATTACAAAAAGGGCGAAAAGTACTAAATCTCCCATGATTCTAATCAGTTCTAATTCAAATGTAGGGCGTCGCGCTGGTGTCGCCAGTGTTTCATTTTCTGCCGTCCTTCACAAAACCGACACAGCGTATTCGTATGGCGAGTCACCCCCCTGCTTGCAGTATAACAATTTTGAATCTATAAATAAGTTTGATTTGAAATTCTCGAAAATTTCTAGTTTTGAATATTTAAAATACTCAATTTTGAATATTTCAAATAATTTGGTTTGCAATGCCTAATCTTAAAATCTTTGAATTTTAAGGGTTTCAAATTTTTTATTGTATAATATTAGATTGTTCAGAAGGCTTTCTGTAATGAAAAAGTTAAATAAATTAACAATAATTGACAGAAATTGAATTGGAGATTTAACTATTCAAAAACTGTTACACATTAATCTATTTTTGAAATTAAACATTAAAAATTGTGGTATCTACATATGAAATAGTTTAAAATTGTATTAAATACATGCAGGAATCATCGCAACAACTGGTTTTCCTTCCACTAGCACAGACATTTTCAGGGTCCACGGTCAAGTTTGTCAATTTTCCCGGCCAACCAAAAGTAAGAAATTCATATTTGCCGCAAAACGCAAACATTTATTTTAATTCATTACGTTTATTCTAAACATCCTTTAACACATCAGAGCAAAACAATGGAAAATAAATCAATTTTCGAAAAATACTTGAAGTTTACACTAAAAATACCAATTTCCCACGAAAAAATGAGATAGTTATACTTTCAATTGAAAAAAATTATTTTTAACAATAAAAACCGATTTTCAACCAAGAAGTTGAATTTTCAACCAAAGTGATGAATTTTCAAATTAAATTGTGAATCTTCAACTAAATAGTTGAATTTAAAAAATAAATAAATGAATTTTCACCTAAAATTATGAATATTTAACTGGAACCCTTCAATTTTCAACCAAAAAGATGAATTTTTGAACCAGAAGATTAATTCTTAAATAAAAAAAATTATTTTATACAAAAAAAAAATACAATTTTTCAACAAAATACATACATTTTTGACAAAATAGTTGAATTTTTGATTCAAGAAGACAAATTTTCAACCAGATAGTTGAATATTGAACTAAAAAAATAATCATTTTCAACCGAAAATTGAATAGTAACATTTTTAGTAGAAAAAATTAATTGTAGACCAAACATAAGAGTTTTCAACTAAAACAATGAATATTCAACTGAAATAGTTGAATTTTCAAACAAAAAATTTAATTTTTACTGAAAAAGATAAATTGTCAAACAAAACTTAAATAATTAAATTTCAAGTTGAAAAAATGAATGTTCAATTAAACAAAAGAAGAGATGAATTTTCAAATGAAATTGTAAATATTTAACTGAAATCGCTGAATTTTAAACCAGACAAATGAATTTTTTTACTAAAATGATGAATCTTTAACTAGAATAATAGACTTTTGGACCAAGAAGATGAATTTCTACCAAAAGACGAATTTCAAACTAAAAAAGATCATTTTTCTACCAAAAATCAAATAAATAAATGTTTAGCAAAAGAAAGAATGTTTAAAAAAAAGAGATGAATTTTTAACTAAAATTATGGAACATTCAACTGAAATAATATTTACATTTTATTATTTAGAGAAGCTGTAGGCTCCGGAAGCTTCGATCATGATTCCTTAAAGAAACCAATCCCAAAGCTACTGGAACGTGTACGTCATCCGTTTCTGCTCCTCCTGTCCTAGAAGGTAAGCAAGAGCAGGAAATTTACGCGTGAGAACATCGGGCAACACTGTTCCTTGGAGTCAGGTCTCTAGCCGCGGATGACCTTACGCGGCAAACAAGACAGTTGGAGATGAAGGTTCCACCTCTGGATACTTTTTTAGAGCTACCAATCTTTGTAGAATTTAAGAGGAACAGTGTTGACGGACCAGATTGAGTGATCCCAGGAGAACAGCCTTTTGCATCCGGTTTGCGATGAAATGAGCCTGACGCTGGCAAGCCGGAATCTTGTTGAGTTGGCTGATAAATGAAGCTTTCATACCTCCAAGACAGCCGATTATGAGAATTATAAGATGGACTTTGTAGCCTTGGTACAGCCTACTCAGATCGAAAAAAAGTGCTTGATATTTCGCCCGTTTTTCTCCCTCCTTTGCCGTGATATTACCATCGGCTGGTGCCGAGAATTCAATCACGTAAATGATCTTGTTCTTCAGGTCTTGGAGGACAATGTCAGGCTTCGTAGCACTGATACGTTGAGTGGTGGAGAATGAGAAATTCCAGTAGATCTTACACTGATCATTCTCCACAACTGACTCGAGCTCCCCCTGGGCGTATGACAAGACGGGCAATAGATCAACACCATAGAAATGCCTGAGATGGTAATATAACACTTTTAGAGCTGCATTGCGTCTCTCTATGTACGCGTAGCATGCGTTGGTATCGTGTACAGGTACATTCATTATGCGCTCGCGGTAAACTAAGGTGTCTATGACGCCGTCTTGACAGGCAAAAAGAAATCCCTCGGTCTCCGATCTCAATCCAGCAGACTTGAGAAACATGTTGGACAGACCCATTGAGAGCTCTTCTCTACGCATGATGCCGTAGAACTTACCATTAAGGGGTTTGTCAGCATGTTCTCTTAGTAGGAGCGTATGTTCTGCTTCCTGTATACGACTTTTGAGCACCAGAGGTGTTAGTGATGCTAGCCCATGTGTAGTGTCGCTGGAATTAAATGGGAGGTCAAGCTCCTCTGCGGCCCTATCTGCGGCATGGTATAAAAACACCGCAGCATTGGCGACTTCATGTTGATGTACAAGTCGCATAAGGGAATCCGTGCTTTTTAGAACTGAGCAGGCTGTAGCCAGAACCGTTCTTCGATGAAGACACTCTAAGCTTAGCAAGCCTCTACCCCCTTTATCGCGAGGGAGATATATCCGAGGTACGGAAGATCCAGGATGAAGACTTCGATGTATTGTCATCATCTTGCGTGTGCTTCGATCAAGTTGCTTCAACTCATCGATGTTCCATTTTACTGCACCAAACGTGTAGAGCAGTATAGGAACGGCCAGCATATTGGTCGCCTGGATCTTATTCTTTCCAGATAATTCGGAAGCCCAAATTTTTCTGAGAATTTGGCGATACCTTTTTACAAGGGCCGTTTTTAAGTTATGCACATTTTGGGTTTCCGCTTGCGGTATTCCAAGATATGTATATGTTTCTCCAATGCCAAGATGTTGAATGGTATTTCCGCCTATGAGTTGAACATCCTGATCGTCACGGGATGATGTAGTTTCCAGTCTTCCTTGGTGTAGGTGGACGCAGGCACACTTGTCCAGTCCGAAGCTCATGCCAATCGCTTTAGAATACCTATTTACCGCATCTACAAGGATGTTAAGGTCCTTTTTTGAGGAAGCAAAGAGTTTAAGGTCGTCCATGTATAAAAGGAGGTTGACCTTATATTCTCTTCTGTTCGGCGGGCCACATAGGTATGCAGAGCTTTTGCCTCGGAGCACAATAGATAGAGGCAAGAGGGAGATGCAGAAAAGTATCGGACTTAGAGAGTCTCCTTGAAAGACCCCCCTCTTATATGTGACAAAGCTTGTAGTCACTTGTCTTTTGTCAGATGTTATGACAAATCTTGTCCTCCACAAGAGCATAAGCTCTTTTATGCATCTCACTATTTTTGGATGCACCTCCATGCACTCAAGGAGCTTAGTAAGTAGCTCATGATTCGTGTTATCGAATGCCTTACGGTAATCAATCCAAGCCATGGACAGATTGCGTCGATACCTAATCGAGTCCTGAGTAATACACCTGTCTATTAACAGGTTCTCCCTGCAACCTGCCAGCCCTCTCTTGCATCCACGTTGTTCGACTATTACACTCCATGCCGGCTCGATAGATGTTAATATCCTCTCTTTGAGGATGCCAGTGAATAGCTTGTAGTTGGTGTTTAAACAAGCTATGGGCCTTTAGTTCTTTGGACTTGACAAATCTCCGGTCTTAGGGATCAATACCGTGCGTCCTTCCACTAGCCACTGCGGGACGGGTTGTTCTCCGTTTAAGAAAGTAGTAAATATACGAGCTAGATGTTGGTGCGTAGAAGTAAACTTCTTCCACCAAAAGTTGTTGATTTTATCTGGTCCTGGCGCTGAAAAGTTCTCAGTTCTAGCGATAACTTTCTTCACTTCTTCAGCAGTAATTAGTGGACACTCTTCCTCTGGACCTTGTAACCTTTGCCTTTGGCAAAAGTTACGAAAGAGTGATATATAGAAGCGTCTTCATTTAGTTGATAAGTATCTCCATATACTTGCTCCCAGAAGACTTAAATCTCTTCTCGACTAGGCGGATTTTTAACTACACATGACGCTTTATTGAACAGACGGGAAGGATTAGTAGAAAAGGTGGAATTTTCCTGAATCCACTTGACTCGCCGTTCAAGGCGCTGTTTCGCTGTTGAAAGACATCTTATTTTTTGCGTCCAGTGCTGCTTGATGGTCGACAGTTTACACTTGTTCAGCGTGTGATTTGCTTCCCTCAAGTTTCGAGCAATTGCCCTAACTTTTGGAGTGAACTTTTTATTTGATGTTATGAAGCTAATCACACACTGAACATTTGATGCATGCCATCTCGCCGTTTCAATTTTGAACTGAAGCTGTGCAATACGCTCGCGTGTCTTACTCAGACGTACCGAAGTATCATTAATTCTATCGTCGCCAAGCAGGGAAACCGCCTTCTCGTAAACTGCACAGTTCAGATTCCAGAGATTAACATCTTCAGGGAGCAAATCGCGGAGAGCAGTATCAGCTTCAGCTAATTTGTCCATCCTGAGGAAGACTTTTCGGTGGATAGATCTCCTACTTCTCATGTTGGCATTATCGACTATCTGTAAAGGTGGTCTTGCTGGAACGGGTGGAATGTTCGCTGGAGGATGTTGCTCCTCTTCCTGTTGATAAAGAGCTTCATATCCGTTTTTTCGCAAGAAGGATACCTGATCTCTCAAATACTGAGGCGTTTTATGAGCATATTCCCGGTGCATATTGCCCCAACGGTCATGTAACCTCTTCATGAATCCTCTCCGCGCCGGTGAGCTTCTTTGCCAACAGGTAAGAAGGTCCCTCCTGAGTTGGTCCGACCATTTAAATCGATGTTCTCGCGTTTGTCCGGGGTCGTTGCCTGGTCGTCGCCTCGGTTCGTTCCTATTGCCACTCCCAACTGAACCATGGCCTCCATCCGAGAGAGGCCTATTGTGGGTGGCACTGCGCGATACTTGTGTCGTAACCGCATAATTCGTTGCATTGGGGAGTTAGCCCAAAGCAACGCGGCTGACTGCAAGAGCCGGAGCTCTTGGGCGATGGGGTCGCCACATCCCTACGCCTATTTTATTTTATTATGATATATATATATATATATATATATATAATATTATAATAATTTTTTTTTTTTTAACTTTTTCTCGGGTGAACCCGGTTTTTCGTCATAGCCACGGCCTAAGTCAAGTGACTGATGAGATCAGGATGTTATAAGTTATTTCAATACGTTGTTTGAAATATATTATCAGTCACGGACGCATTATTATAATGCAATCAAGTGACCTGATAAGAGCGTGTGCCCTGACATATTGGGCAAAGCCTGGTTTTTACCCCATCATTCACGGACTGGGTTGCAGTCAAGTGCATGATGGGGGGACCTACAGCTTAAGGTGGGTTCCGAACCACCAGAACCTCGGTAAAGGTACATAGAAAAATTTCAAGAGGTACCGGCTCAGGGATCGAACCCCGGACCTCTGAGGTGAAGTCCGAGCGTCTAACCAACTGAGCCACCGAGGCTTATTATTATTATTACTATTATTATTATACCATTAGGCCATTTCTTTTTCGGGGTAGGCGTGACTTGCTCGGTTGGAAAGTAGTGGGATAGGTATATAGGTGTAAAGTAGGTCGTTATAAGGGAGATAGGTATAGATGTTTTAGATTGATCTGGAGTTTTCGTGTTATTTATTCAAATGACACGTTCACTCCCCAACACTGATCCGACCCAGGTTGCTGATCAATCTCTCTAGCGATCACCCCAAGTGAGGAGCCTCACAAAATTGATATGTATGGTTCCCCACTTGGGCCCATTAGTATCCAAGGTCTTTGTTTCAGGCATCATTCACTCTAATGTCACTCTGTTTATAAACTTTTTGTCGTCACACTTTTCTGTCCTGGCATGCTACTCTAGCTTCCTTCACGCCCATGCATTTCTTCATGCAAGCTCTTGTGTTCCTATGACTTCTTATGTTTCTTTGGATTAATGTCCCATTTACAGATTCTAACCATTCTTTCGGCGGTCTACCTCTGGGCATTCTGCCATTTACTTAACCTTTATATACTTGCTTCGTCAGTCGTTCATCTTTGATTCTTTCAAGATGTCCGAACCATCTTAACTGATTTCTTTCCCATATGTCAACTAGTGTCTCTCCTGTACCACATTCTTTGAGGATTGTCTCGTTTCGGACTTTGTCCAACAGTGTTTTTCCGCATATTATGCGCAGAGGTTTCATGCCGATCGCGTTGATTTTACTCCTGTCCTTTTCTTGACAGGTCCATATCTCGCTACAGTATAGAACAGTTGGTACGAATATGGCATTATGTATGGCCATTTTAGCTTTTTTTGATATGTTTTTATTTGTGAGGATGGACCCTGCTCTACCGATAACCTGCTTACCCTTATTTATGCGCCTATCTAACTCCCCATCTATTTTTCCGTGGTTAGTGAATAGACTACCTAGATATTGTTTTCTCACTTTTACCCTCAAACACCATGATTTTCGTTTTATTCACGTTAATTTTGAGGCCCATGTTCTTCATGCTTGTGTTAAGTTTATTCAACATTCTTTGCAGGTCCTCGACTGATTCTGACATAAGAATCTTGTCATCTGCGAAAGCAAACCCACGTACCTTGACGGTTTCTAGATCTACGCCATCTTCGTCGAAGAGGGCAGTTCTTAGACACTTATCCATGGATATGATAAATAGCCACAAGGACATGACGCATCCTTGTTTCACGCCTTGCATAATATCGAACCAGTCACTCAGTTTCCCATTTACCCTTACACTCGCTTTACTACCTGTATATATTGTTTTTATTGCTTGTAGGAGCCCTCCATTCACTCCATACTCTTTAAGGACTTCCCAAAGTTTACTTTTGTTTACCGTGTCGAATGCTTTTTCTAGGTCAATAAATGCACAGAAAACTTTCTTTCCTACACTTAAGTTTTTTTCTGTGATCTGCCTTAGGCTAAATATCTGATCTGTACATGATCTTCCTGGCATAAATCCACTTTGGACTTCCCATATCTTCTCTTCTGTAATTTCCATTACCCTACGAATAAGTGTTTTTGAGTATATTTTGCTTACGGTACTTAGTAGGCTGATACCTCTGTAATTACTGCAGTTGCTTTTGTCTCTCTTTCTTTTATATATTGGTATAATAATCGCCTTCCTCCAATCGTCTGGGACTTCTCCTTCTCGTAACATAAATTTATCAATTCGCACAACCTGTGAGGTATGTACTCGCTACCGTATTTAAGCATTTCAGCGCTAATACTGTCTATACCAGCAGCCTTACCATTTTTCAAGTTCTTAATTATATCTCTGACCTCAGTGACACTGACTTTTTCAATTGGGTTTTCTAATGCATTATGTTCAATGTCGTAGTTTTGTTGCCCTATATCTTCACCTCCTAATAGTTCTTTAAAAGAGTCTTTTAAAGCGTCTACTATCCCGTCTATATCATATAGCATTTCACCTTTGCTGTTTCTCATGCTAACAAACTCTGTACTTTTAATCACCTTCATCACCTTAATTGCCTTCATCTCTTTAAATAATAGTTTCATAATTCCTTCAGAGCAGTTTTTTATTTTGTTCTCTTCTTCTGTTCTGGTTTTCTCTTCACTCTCTTTGACTAGACGTTTAATTTTTCTCTTTTTGTGTCTGTAATCATTTTTGAGTCTATTTCTCTCCTCATCGCTAAGACCTGTCATGTTCAACGTTCTTTTGTACGCTTCTTTCTTTTCTTGTTGGGCTGCCGCAATTTCATCATCCCACAACGCATCGCCATACTTTCTTCCTACCCTCGCCATACCACACACTTCAATCGCAGTTTTAACAATGTTATCCCGCAATAAAGCCCACGCGCCCTCTATATCTTTATTCCTTTCAAGCGGCTCCCAAATTGCCTTATCTATGCGTTCGTTTATCTTATTCTGAAAATCTATTTGTACTTCCGGTTTCTGTAAATTTTCGACCTTGATTCGCGTTTGTTTCGTTTGTTTGGTTCTCTTTCTTCCCCATCCCCGCCCTAAGTTCATCTTGGAGACTAAAAGGTAATGATCAGTATTGCATTCGGCCCCCCTCATGACTCTTGTATCTGTAAATAGTTCTCTAAGTCTTTCATCTGCAATAACGAAGTCAATTATACTGCGGTTATTTCCTTTACACCAGGTGTAAGTATGGATCATTTTATGTCGAAACCAGGTATTGGTAATAAATAGGTCCTTCTCTAAGCATAAGCTAACTAATTTTTCCCCGTTATAATTTTTTCTTGTTGAATCCCCAAAATTACCTAGCACCCCTCCTGTATCTGTATCCTGACGTTGGACGCCGACCCATCCGTTCATATCTCCTAACAAAATTATTCTTTCACCTTGGTCGCAAGTACTTATTGTATCATTTAAAGCGTCCCAGAAGGCGTCCTTAACTTCCCTCGAATCGCAATCAACTGGTGCGTAGCACGCTATGATAAATAATCTTCTGATTCTTACCTTCATTTTAGCCCTTAGCAATGTGGGTGATACAAAATTATGATCTATGAGATGTTGTCTTGCTTTTTCATTCATAATTAAACCGACCCCTTGACTACGATGTGATTCGCTATCTACTCCTGACCATATTTCACAACCGCCTTCCAACACCCCATTTTCTATGTTTATAAATTCGCGACCCTTTTTCTTCGTCTCAGGTACACTAAGAATGTATAGTTTCCTTACGTGCATAGTTTCTCGTAGTTCTCTTATCTTAAGATCATTCACTCCTCTAGCATTCCAAACACCCAGTCTCCATTCAGTCCATTCCGAGGCTACTTTATTGTTTGTATTATTCATGTTTAGATTGTACCCCCAACTATCACCTGTATGCGCGGGATTTGTTTTGCGAGTCGAAATCATGTCCGAATTAAGCAATGATTTGTCGTATGGTGGAGTCAAGCTGTAACGTCAGTCCCACCAAAACTTCTGTTGCTGGGGAGGGGGGGGGGCGGCCAAGGACATGATAAAGGAAACCGAGGGTCTTAATAGGTTGGTGGTTTATGCTGAGAAAGTCACCAGCCTTCAGCAGCGTTGTATTAGATAGGAGTTCATATGTTCCCATCTGCCGATTGCCGGCCTACCTCTAAAACATGAGCCAATAAGACTTTTTTGTTTAACTATACGCGACTAAAAATTGTATATGAAATCGTTGGTACATAGAGACATAGTATAAGGGAAAAGAGGCCTGATAATCGGAATTTTCATTTCTGAAAATTTTGAAGAAGTTCTGCTTTAGTAAAGCCGCAAGTATCTCATGGAATTTTTAATTCTTGAATATCTGAAGTTCAATTCGTTTGAACTTTCAACTGAAAGGAACGGATAAAGTGTTTTAACGTAGTTTAATTTAGGAGAGAAATAGTGTAACCCCCCTCCCCCCCAGACGGAGACAAAAAATAGTTCAATCTCAAAAGTTTACACTCTTGAGATTCATTTATTCCTAACAATAAAAGTTATTAAATTAGGAAGTATCTTAATATATTTAAAACAAGAAAATTATGAAATACCGTGGAATCTCTTATAAAGATATTTAAATTCTTAACAATAAAAGTTATGACTTAGCTTTGTGATTTCACTAGGATTTCGCCGTTTCTCCTTAAAGCTTCTACGCGACGTAACGGTTCAGACTGAGTGCTCTAGGGCTAACATGTGTCCGTTTTTGTTTCGTTTTTTTTTGTACAGAGTACAATGGAGAGAAAATGGACACCCTTTAAAATTCTACGAAGACCCTTTAAGTATCACTGAAATCTGAGAATTCGTTAAAATCACTCGAAATACCTCAAAGACTTGAAAATTCTCTCAAATTAGAAAATATCCTAATATATTTTTAAAAAATTTCGAAATACCGTGCAATTTGAAAATTTCCGAATAATAGAAAAATATAATTCCCGACAGAAAATTACTGAATTATAAAATATCCGAACTACAAG
>CAKNXH010059680.1:174336-185741 GCA_932178445.1 Andricus quercusramuli | reverse complement strand
CCGAAAAATAGAATTCCCGACAGAAAATTACTGAATTATAAAATATCTGAACTACAAGATTCCCGAATAATAATATTCCTGAATTATAAAATTCCAGCATAATAAAATTCCAAGGTTAAAAAAGAAAATTCCAAATAATAAAATTCCTGAAATAATAATATTGCCGGACAGTTTATGATATTGCCAAGTTGGAAAATTTCCGAATAATGAAATTCCAGACAGTTTATAATATTACCGAATTTGAAAATTCCTGAATAATAAAAATCCCGAAAAAGAGAATTCCCGACAGAAAATTACTGAATTATAAAATATCCGAACTACAAAATTCCTTAACTATACGCGATTAAAAATTGTATATGAAATCGTTGGCGCAAAAATAGCTCAGTTTACTAGATACTAGTTGGTTGGACCTCTCCCAGCGACGCGGCGTAACGGTTCAGACTGAGTGCTCTAGGGTTAACATATGTCCGTTTTTTTTGTTTCGTTTTTTTTTGTACAGAGTACAATGGAGAGGAAATGGACACCCTTTAAAATTCTACAAAGACCCTTTAAGTATCGCTAAAATCTGAAAATTCGTTAAAATCACTCGAAATACCTCAAAGACTTGAAAATTCTCTCAGATTAGAAAATATCCTAATATATTTTTGAAAAATTTCGAAATACCGTGAAATTTGAAAATTTCCGAATAACATAAAAATAGAATTCCCGACAGAAAATTACTTAATTATAAAATATCCGAACTACAAGATTCCCGAATGATAATATTCCTGAATTATAAAATTCCAGCATAATAAAATTCCAAGGTTAAAAAAGAAAATTCCAAATAATAAAATTCCCGAAATAATAATATTGCCGGACAGTTTATGATATTGCTAAGTTGGAAAATTTCCGAATAATGAAATTCCAGACAGTTTATAATATTAATAAATTAAATAAATATTAATAAATAATAAAATATTATTAATAAAATAAAAAATTCGTCCAATTTCAAATTTGTCGAACCTTTTCGGCTGTTATGTCAGCCCTCATCAGTCAAAATTTATTTTTCAAGAGAAAATAATTTACATAAAAGTTAAAACATTGACAAAAATCATTTACAAAATTCATATAATTAAAAAGAGAGCATACCTGATATTGCGATGGTAAATCCACATCAACAATTATAAAATTAAAAACTTCCATTAAAATAACAAATATAATAAACTATCAAAAATAAATTTTCCCGTTATTTCAATAATCTTAAGGACCCACTTCCAAGGGGTAAGCGTTCTGGGTTAGTCTATGAATTTGCATGCAAAGACTGCAATTCCACATACGTTGATGAAACTGGCAGATCAATTGATACCCGTACACGTGAACACATGAATTCTATCAGGAACCCTAGCACTTCTAATCATACTATACTTTCGGAACACTACTTGCAACTTGGACACAATTTTGATTTGGATCATTGTAAAATTCTTTCAGTTGAACCTAACACAGCTCGCAGGAAAATAGTTGAAAATTTCTTCATTAACAAAAATGCTGGTAACGTTAATATTAGATTAGAATGTAGTAATTTTTCAGAGCAATAAAAACGTCTTACCAAATTATAATAAAATCACTACCTATATTATCATCAAATGATATACTTACCTTCATAATCGGTGTCTCAATTTTAGAGCTTCTACCAATTAATTTCCTCAGTCTGACAATGTCACCCGTCAATGACTCAGTGAATGGTATCTGTTCTTCGTTCTTAATTTAAGCTTTGTTTTTATTCTTAACATCTTTGAAGTTTTTGATAGTTCATTATATTTATTATTTTAATGGAAATTTTTAATTTTATAATTGTTGATGTTGTTTTACCATCACAATATCAGGTATGCTCTCTTTTTAATTATTTGAATTTTGTAAATGATTTTTGTCAATGTTTTAACTTTTATGTAAATTATATTTTCTTCAGAAATAAATTTTGACTGGTGAGGGCTGACATAACAGCCGAAAACGTTTCGACGAATTTAAAATTGGACGAATTTTTTATTGTTTTGACCTATCGTTTGGAGACTATAATTGACACATATACTACAAGGTCGTGACTTTATCATCGACAAAGTAAATAAACGTTTTCAAATAATTCCCGCGAGACAAACGTGCTGACATAAAATTGCCGCTTAATAACCTCTAAATCCTACTACCGATTGGTCCGATTGATCTACCGTTCTGAATGGTTTTCAATTAATTATTTCTAGAAGGGACAATGTCCATTTCAAGCAAAGTCATATTGGATTGGTTCACCTCTTTTTGAATGAAACCGATATTTTTCAGGTTAGGCTGCCAGGTAACAATTTTAGCGCAGGCACGCGTGCATATTTTCACGCACGACGTGCGTTCAGATCAGCACGCAGATGTGTCCTCCATCGAGGCGCATATGCCAGGCATGTCGTGCAAGGCACGTGCTTGCGCGCATGAAGCAAGCACTCAGTGCGCGTACGAGGAAGTTTTTAAAATTGTTCATTCATAATAAAATAAAGTATCAAAAGGAATTAATTCCACATTTTCATTTAAGAAATGGAAAATTATGCCATGTTTAATAGGGTAATGAAACCAATTACCGAGAGGGATCCGATTGTCCGATCTTGCATGCAATATGCACCATATGCACAACGCATACGAAATTGTACCAGGAATGCTAACCTATATAATCAGGTTTAACATCATATACAGGGTGTCCACGCCAGGGCTTACCGAAAATTATGCAACCCGTCTTACACGCCAATGCTATTCTTATGGCCGTGTACAGCGTGCTGCATACTTTTCGGTAAGCCCTGGCGTGGACACCCTGTATATTCTCTCGTTCCCCGAATAAAGTGCAAAGTGAATGGATGAATTGTTAAATATCGGGTTTATGCAACATTTTATACTAATATTTAATGCATATAAATGTAGAAAATTATGCAAAATAAATAAATGTTGTCCGTCGAACCGTTCATTAATTTAGAAAACAAGCATTAAAGTCCACGAATTGGCACTTGATCGAGTCGCCATCTTTTCCCGCACCTTGTCAAATTCTGGAAAATGATTATTCTCTCTGTTGATTAAAAATTCAACTATTTTGTTGAAAATTTATGTTCTTTGTTCCAAATTTTATTACTTTGTTGACAAACAGTTTATTAGTCAAAAATTGAACTATTTTTGTGAAAATTCTTTTTTTTTTGTATTAAATTGAACTATTTGTTTGAAAATTAATGTCTTTTGCTGAAGATTTTTTTGTTGTAAAAAAATTAATCTCCTTCATTGAAAATGATGCATCATTTTAGTTAAAAATTCTCACTTTGGTTGAAAGTTTTATTTTGTTACTAAATCGTTGTTTTTTATTCAAAAATTAAACTATTTGGTTGAAAATATTTTTTCTGGGTTTGGATTCGATACATTTTATTTTGTTAATAATTATTTCTTTGTTTTTTTCAATAAACTTGTATCTTTCTGTTTCAATGTTATGTTTTAACTTCTTTTAATTTAATGCTTTTAAAAATATATTTTGATTTTGCAAACAATCATTTTTTAAACATTCTTCTTTGTATTTATTTGAATTTAAAACTCTTTTTGATAGATAATAATAATTTATTTATATTCACTTTTATAAGTATATCTATATAGTATATAGTATATCTATGGCCAACGGCCATACCACGCTGAAAAAAACAGTTCTCATCAGATCACTGAAGTTAAGCAGTCTTCGGCACGGTTAGTACTTGGATGGGTACCATTCGGGAATACTACTGCGTGCTGTTGGCTCGTCGTGGGTGTGGTGAGCCCACACTTGTAGTTATTTACTACAAGAAACTATCCACCTAGAAACACTACCTGAATCGGGTAGTGTCACGCCTACCCCGAAAGGGAAAATATCTTAATGGTATACATACATACACTTTAGCAGATTGCAAACTGCATTCATAGTGCACGCATGTATGCGTCGCATAGTTCCGTCACGAGGCGATTGTACGCATGCTGACATTGGCGAAGCATTGTGCACGCACTAAAGTCGCACTTAAAAATTGCTCTTAGATGTGGTGCATTTATTCACAGATTTGACTGTGAATCCCTGATTTTTCTTGTTGCTCCATCTGCGATGAACGAAGCATTGTTCAATATGGTCGAATTGTATTAAAATTCTCAATAACTAGCAATATTTAAAACTATAAAAAGGCCCGCCCATTAAGAAGGCTTGCATTGGTCGGGATTAAAAAATGTAATTCACTTGAATACTTGATTTTTCCGGTCTTCTCCTAAACCGTCGGGGAAATAGATATGAGAAAAAAATCAATCCCCTTCAATGCATCTCTAAAAAATTCACAGAACAGTACTGAAAGGTATTGAAAAATACAACAATCCATAGCCAGGATCAATAAAATTGAATCCATGCCAATGATCGTCGAAAATTGCATGGAACGGTGCTGAAGAGCATAGAAAAGTTCGAGTATACAAAAGAAGGAATAGAATGGATGTAAATAAATTTAATATCAAAACGCTCGATTGAATTGAAATGGAAATTTATTATTAGTATAATGAGTCATATTCTATTGTATTGAAAAATGTGTACTTCTTAAATTTAATGAAATGGTTATGTTAATTGCATAAGGGCAGATCGAAAATAATTGAAAAAATGAAAACAGCCTAACGAAGAAAAGTTTAATTGAAGGCACTCGCATGATTAAACCTAAAGTTCCTTGCAATTTAATGTTTCTTCTCGGTTTTTAATGTAAATCCTATTATATAATTTTTATCATGCCGATATGCATGGCTCAAACAAAAAACTGAAAATAAAATTTTTGAACCTAAAAAGTAGATTTCCTAAAAGACGGATAGATAAATGATTTTGATTTTTGTTGCAAAATAATTAGAAAGCTACACACATTCCAAATCTACAAGAATATTTACAGTGCAAGGACCTTGGGGTTATGTCATATTAGGACCCACGTTGACTCATTACTTTTATTTCAGAAAAGCCCTTCAAGTTTCTTGTGGTATAACTTAATTATTATTCTTTAATTGAGTTCTACTCAATTATATATCTATTTACTATTATCAATTCATTCTCTTTTGGTTTTTATCTTGACTTTCACCTCATTATTAATTTTTATTACTATTATTACTTTATGTGTAGGTATTTTTAATACATTATTTATTTACTATTTAATAAAATTGATACATTTAATAGTAACCATTTTTTACAATCTCTAATCAATTATAAGTTTATGTAATTATTATGACATTTCTTAGAATTCATTATTTGAAAATTTTAAAATATTTTTGAACCGACATTTTTTGAAGGTACCAGTAGGAATAAAATTCATTTGAAATCTATGCTACATTCTGGAATTCGAAACTATGTCAGAAAGATTTATTCTGAAGGTATTAGAGGGAATTAAATAAAATAAAGAAAATTCTACTTTACGAAATTTTCCCCATTTTTTAAAAATGAGTCTTTTACATTTAAAGTCCCATGTTAATTTCAAAGGCCCGGGGGCACGTGTTGAAACACATATTTGAAAAAACAAAAAATGTTCCCTTTTTCGGGAACCTCGGAAAATGAGGGGATTCGTTGCTCGGCAATAAAAAAAACACATTTTTGGATTACTCAGGTGTACATTCAGGTGGCCCTTATTTACGGTTTTGAACATTTTTCTGGTGAATGTTCTTTTTCTCACCCCGCTATTTCGTTGGAATATCCAAGAAAAATTATTTCCACATTTGAGCAAAATGGTTTAATGTTAACCCATGCCCCGAAGCACTAATAATGTTTTTCATCCAGTTGACATGGAGAAAAGTAACAAAAGATTTCAAATGCAATTAATTTTTGTTACATTTCATCGAAATCATTTTCCTCTCAAGAATCTTAATCTTCAGACTGTGTTTCAAAAATAGATAGTAACAAAATTCACATTTCATACATTATTGTCATGTAGACTTTCGATTTAATACGGAGGAAAGTCCAACCCGAGGATGTCCAATAAATATAATAACTATGAAAATCTCAGCTCGAGACAAAAAAGAAGAAGCTTGTCGTCAATGAAAAATATTGTTGCTCAGGACTCGGAGGATACTGAAAGTTTCAACTCTAGCTTAAATGAAGGGTTAGAAAATCCAAGGAGTTTGGATTTCATTGAAGATGAAAGGTCTGCCAATGATGACGTGCAGGTTCTTGTTCCGCTTGAGTGTGAAGATGGTTCGACAAATTCTGATGAGGTAGGAGGTTTAATTGATTCTGACGAAACTGTGAGTTCCAACGAGGAGGATATTGATGTAGAAATCGATGGCCACATTGATGATGAAAATTTGACAGAAGAAAGTGATGAAAATTCTGAAGTCGACAACCAAGATATCAATGTATTTCAAGATCTGGCTGCAGATTTCAAACAAGAACAAGGGAACTTCTTACTCACAAGTTTACGTGAGTATCCTTTCAATTCAATGTTCTTACCAAAAGACACAAGAATATTATTGGATACACCAACTGTCGTGGCAAGCAATTTCTTCCACAATATTGCAGGTGGGGAATACCTTCACATTGGTTTTTGACGTGTTGTTGTGAAAAAGTTAAAAAATGTTCCTACGTTCCCAGAAAATATAGAAATAGACCTTAGCATGGACGGTGCTAAAATGGACAAAGGTCTACATCAATGTTGGCCTCTTCAATTTCGAATTGCAAATATACGTGATAAGAGACCTATGATAGAAGGTATGTTTAAAGGAAAACATAAGCCATCAAATCCATTCGAATTTTTCGAACAATTAGTTCAAGAGATTGTCGAAATACGAGAACAGATTGGAATTTATGTAAGAAATCATCTACTTCCCGTACATATACGCTGTTTTATTGCCGATGCATCTGCACGAGCGTTTGCTTCAAACAATCACGGTCACACATCGTCACACGCCTGTTCTCAATGTAAGGTTGAAGATGATCGTTGCACCGTACCAGGGTCTGAGGGCACATTGGTCTTTGAGGGAATCAGGGACACAGCAAGAACCGACGAAGAATATAAAAACCTTGTCTACGAAGACCACCATAAAGGCAGAAGACCGTTGTCTCAAATTCTGGGGTTAGTTTCACGTGTTCCATTTGAAACTATGCATTCAATTTGGTTGTGAAACGTGAAAAAAGTATTATCTGCCAAAATTGAAGGAAAATTTGGACATCGAAGGCTAAATGGAAAGAAACTGGATATTCTTAATTCAAGGATGATTTTGCTTGTTACGTTCTGCCCTTCCGAATTCAATCGCCACCCTAGGGAAATAACTGTGTCATCATTTCAAAACGACTGAATTCAGTCAACTTTTACTATACACAGCAGCAGCTGTCTTCAAGAATATTTTTGAAGGAGAGTATTATGATCATCTGACGATTCTCAATACTGTCATGTCTTGCTTATAATGTACACTATCTGTTACACATAGTAGCAGATGTTGAAATATTGGGTGCTTCAGAAGCAACAAGTGCATTTGGTTTTGAAAACAAATGCCGGAATTGCGAAAATGTATTCGAAAACCAGAATTGAAACTTTCCCAAGTATACAAATGAATCGGTGAAAAATAAGATTCACCTTTAGCGCCTTTGAACAGCAATATTCATATTGGTCTAACTCTACCTCATGCTGAGGGATCAGTTCTGGAATATATGAACGACGAAAATATTGTCAACAGTTTCATAAGTTAAAAGTTGGTGCAGTCACATTTGCAACGACATTACGTGACAGTTGCTGCATTCTTGAAAATTTGCAAGTCTGCCTCATCAAGAATATTGTGAAAGTACAGGAGAATACTTTTTTAATTGTTCAAAAATTTCGAGGAATTAGACCAATATACGATGTCAGATTATCCTCCGATTTTGTAGGAGTATATCACTGCATCAGATTATCACAACAGGTCGTAGAAGTTAATTTGATTGAAGTTAAACACAAGTGCTATACGATGCCAGTCTGGAGTGATGTTGAGGGAGAAGAAGAACGTGTCGTTAATGATAAATGGATCTGCGCCAGTTGATTGACACCACTAATATTACCGCAAAATTAGAGACATTAACATTGAAGGTACAGTGAAACCTACTTTGTTAAGGGCATGTGGTAATTTACCATAAGAGCAATTTAGTTAACCCAACTTTACATTCGCAATGATAAATATTTTCAGCTAAAAATAGTCAACATACCTCCGTCTACATGGAACGGAGGTATATTGACTAATTTTAGCGGAAAGTATTTATTATTGCGAATGTAAAGTTAGGTTAACTAAATTGCTCTTAAGGTAAGGTATCACATGCTTCATGAATATAATATTCAAAAACACTGTTTTAGAAAAAATACCCGTAATTATTTCCTTATTTTATTTCAGCATAATGGAAAACCTATCGAAAAATACATCGCTCACCTTGCAGTAGAAAAATTTGGAAAGGTAAAGTCAGTTCACTAGTTGCGATAGAGAAAGTAAAACACCAAGGAACTTATTAATAACTTCCGAAGAGGAAAGACCTGGAACAAAAAGTATTAAATAATGACGTCTGTTTCCAAACGAAAGGAAAACATTCGATCTCTGTTACTAAAAATTCAGTTATACAAAGCAAAAACAGGCGATAAAGTAGACATCAATGTTAACAAGGAAAGCAACAAAAAAAATCTCAGGAATTCAAAGAAACTGCACCTATGACGCCCTCCTCATCCGAAAAAAATCTGTCTCATAAACAGTTGTAAGTATATTTAATTAAAGAATTTTTCATTTAGAAAAATTTAAATTCCCTCTTAACGTCAAAAAATTTTAATACTTATATACTCATATTTTTTATGTAATTATACGTCATTTTCTTCTTCACTTCTATCTAGAAAAGAAACGCCACAGTATACAGAACAGACAAAGTTAGCCAAACCTCCAGGGACTCAATTTAAAATCCAGTTAGAAAAAAATTTGATTTTAAGCCTCGGAAATCTCTCAAAGTTACAAATCCTCCAATGGCTTCGGCTTCAGAAATATAATTTTCTGTTCTGACTGATTTTGTGGATCAAAATGATGACGAAGCAAGTGGGCTAAAGAATTTTGTTGAGAAAAATCCTGGTGACGAAAGTGTATCTATCAATTCAGTTTCTGAAAATGTTGATGATACAATAAGTAGTGTACGGCAAATTGATAATGATAAAAATGGAATTACCACTTCAATCTGGCGAGATTATAATGACTCAAGTACATGTATTGATTCGGTTTATCGAGAGGATGGAGACTTAAATCCTGATAACTATCATTCGAAGAACGCGCCACATAACTTTGAAAAAGAAATACTGGAAAGATTGAGGTTAGTAGAGTATGTTTAATAGAACTTGCATGAGAAAAAAAAATTGTATTAAATATATATTTCTTTAAATCTCTTAATATTTGTAATAATTTTTTTTCTATATCCATGAAAACGCTAAATTCTTGTAAATTTAATATGTTTGCAGGATTATTGAACAGCGAAACGCCCAAATTCTAGAACAAATTTTGCAAAACAGTGCGAGTGAGGCTGTTTCCAACAAGTTATTTGAACCGCCAGCAGGATTTCCTTTGGAGACCATTGAAGATTACCATAATTTGAATGCTAAAGAGAAGATAAAAATTTGGAAGAAACTCGTAAGAACCCTTGTCATTTGTTTACTAAATCATATATCTCACTGTGAAACTAAAGGTGTACTTAGATTAACAAGTTTTCTTCTTTTCAGTTGAACTATTCAAAAAGCAGGGGAGAAAGAAAGCTGAGAGAGTTCCTAAACTGCTCACTGAAAATAATTATGACTGACCAACTGATCCCCCAATTAACATGGTTAGGAGATACGAAA
This sequence comes from Andricus quercusramuli, assembly GCA_932178445.1. NCBI lineage: Eukaryota > Metazoa > Arthropoda > Insecta > Hymenoptera > Cynipidae > Andricus > Andricus quercusramuli. The sequence continues at coordinate 175,902 of CAKNXH010059680.1, read as the reverse complement.
CATACGAAATTAGGAGACAGTCGAGTTGCCAATGTTTTATATTGTATATTTTCCATTCATAACCCATTATAAACTCATTTGTAATCGAGTAAATGTTTCATTACATTAAACCTTCTTTTTTTCAGTAGCTGCGCAGAAGTTTCCTTATTTTCCAGGCCCAGAAGATAAAACACAGTTCAAAATTGAAATGCTGGAGGTATTACGGAGCAACAAGCAAAGGTTCCGGAAATCTAAAAAGAATGTTCTGAAAAAGGAACTGCTAATCGATGTTGAAGACGAAAACAGCGTTGATGATACACTCAGTGGACAAGAACTCGAAATTTTGGATAAAATCAAGAAACTAAGAGAAATCGAGAATTCATCAGAGTCTGAGAAGGTCTCTAATGATGAGTCCGGCAGTAATAGCGATTCTAAAGCTGACGATGAGATGAATGAATAATGAGACGATAAGATAAATGAATCCGATAACGTGCTTCAATTTCTATGAATAATTCATAAACTATTCATAAATTAAATAGCATATTGCGCTACAAGTGCGGAATGTAGACAGTTCCATACGAGTGTAAAGTCTGCTGTACGAAGACGACCCCAGGATGAGCCGATGGTAAGTACTGTAAACTTCACAAGAGTTGCAACTGTCTAATTTGAGCACCTGTTGCACACGATATTTTTTGTAACAAACGCAGGAAATTTTCGATTTGAGAAGCAATAAGAATAATTTTTTGGGAAATTTATGGTAATTTCTGGAATTTTATGGTGAAATTACCAAAAATTTCCGGAAATTTTCGGTGAATTTTTATATTACCGAAAATTTACAGAAATTCAAGGTATCCAAAGCTTTTTGGAAAAATAAAAAAATTTATGGAAAATTGCTAAATTTCCGGTAATTTATGAAAAATTGATAAATTACCGGAAATTTCAGGTAACCTAGGCTTTTTTGAAGAAATTTGAAAATTTCCGGAAATTTATGGAAGATTGCTAAATTTCCCAAATTTCCGGAAATTTATGGAAAATTGATAAATTTCCGGAAATTTCAGGTATCCAAAAATTTCTAAAATTTTCAGTAATTTATCGGTAATTATTGATGTTAATTTATCAGTCATTCATGGTGACTTATCACTTCGAGTTTGTCCAATCACTATTCACTACTCACAATCAGTCTCTCAAGCGTGAAATCATAATGAAGTGAGGTTATTATTCCGGCAGTCCTGGAAAGTAAATCTGAATCGAAATGCGGAAGCGCAACAGCAAGAAAAAGTAATCTGACTGGAACTGCGCAAGCGCAGAAGCTAGAAAAAGTCTTTTTATAACTGCTTTTTACCAAGGCTTTGGAATATGTCACTTCCCGCACTCAATACATGCCTCCAAAAGCGAATATTTCGTGCGTGCGTTACAAAAAGTTTATTTTCTAATATGATATATATTTTCGTTATTCTTCTTGTTTATAATTTATGGACTATAATTGGAAAAATATATATATCGATGGGTCCTAAAAGAAACTACGCAACTCGCAGCGACGGATAGAAACTACGTATCTGGCGCGCTCTATACTAAGTATATACAAAT
>CAKNXH010059680.1:156227-169336 GCA_932178445.1 Andricus quercusramuli | reverse complement strand
TAAATACATAATACTCGATGCAAAAGATCACCTTGGATTTTCATTCACATTTGTTTATACTTTCAGATATTTACACATACTGGTTAATTCACGAGAGGAATTATGATGTGAAAAAGCAGAACTAGAGGCTGATAGTACTTATCAGAAACTAGCCTAAAAAAAATTGTAGAAATCAAGCAAATTAAGGCCTACAAGCAGAAACGCAGTAGATACTTATTGGGCGAAAACTCTACGGAAATACCAGCTGAGGCAGAAACTTCTGACCCCTTACACCTGAATGCAGATCAGATTCTGCAGAAAGATGTATTAACAGAAGATCCTTTCGATGTGAGTGATTAGAGTATTTCGGGCATGAAGTCTGTGATTGTAGTTTAAGATTCGTAACATGTTTCTTCCAATTATTCTTAGCGTCCACATGGTTGTTCAAATTAATTGTAAGATTTCTCATGTTTGTTCAAATTAATTTAAACGTTAACATGTTTCTTCACATCAATTTTAAGCAGTTTTAAGTATTCGCATCTTTATTCGAATTATTGTCAATCGTTTTTACATTTGTTAAAATATAATATAAGTATTTGTTAAAATCAAAAACAAATTTTATATCATACTATATATTTGTGTTGCACAAATAAACTGTTCAAAAATACATAGTATTTGCATTTTTCATTATTATTAAAAAAAATATCAGTGCTCCGCATTCAAATGAATGAATATTAATTCCGTATTGGCATATAACAGACTCCATTCATTTCAATGCCGTTTAATGCACTTTCATATGCTTCAATTTCGTTTCAATGCCATTTAATGCCTTTTATTGAAGTATGCAATTCAATGCGCTTTATTGCGTTTTCACGCATTCACCGGCATTAGGATGAAAATGCAATTAAAACGCATTGAATCGCTTCAATGCGTTTCAATCAACTCCTTCTTACCGGGTGCGTCGCATTACGCCGTCACTGTGAGGTACAAATTGTTATCTGGGTAATTTCACTGTACTCTGTACATTTGTTCTATGTAAGAATGAGCTTCTCAAGAGCCTGTATGTGTGCTTGTTGACGCATGCGTGAGCGGAACGCCGCTGCGTACTGCCGGACGATTTGTGCATCTCGTTTAGTCCTTCTCCGTCTGCACGTCGAGTCATTCTTTTCTAAGAAATAAAAAGGTTTTTCTAAACTTTAAAATCTGGGCTTGTGTTTTATTTTCATCACTGCTCACCGCCAAAATCCAAAAGGTTATGGGCCCAGCACGCTTCCACTGCGCAAAGTTCTTTTCAACATGTAAGTGAAAAGTGAATCAGATGCGAAAAGTTGGTGTGCGACTGTAGTCCCGGCAAAAAGTGTGTGCCTGCAGCGTGGTCGCTGAAATAGAGAGAGAGAGAGAAAGCAAGACGCCATTTTGGCTTGCGCTGAAGAATCAAGCTAGAGAGAGAACGAAAAACCGTGTACGCGAGAGAGAGGGGAAAACAGGAAATCCGAGCGCTCTTGGGTTAGGTTTCACGAAACGGACTAATGTTCTCGTGAGAGTCGCGCGTGCAATGCGATAGTTTTTAGAAGAAATAAAACGCGTGTGATTGTTATTCACGGTAAAATCTCAAGTGCGAGAGTGAGTGTATTTTAGAAGATGTTGCATTGGGATTATTTAGATCTTCAATAGATTAAAGTATTTGAGTTCTCCGAAGGCTGAAATAATTATGCGATGTTCGAAAATTATTTCATAAAGCTTTTGCGGATTTTTGAAGCATGTATAGGGTGTTGCCAGCGTTTGCGATCGCCCCTTGTTAGTACGTCACACTGTTGTACAGGTGATTGGAAAGGGAGGGAGCACGTGGGCCTCATCTGTATGTGTGAAAAATATCTGTCGATTTCCAACCAAAATTATCATGATGTTCGGATGGTTTTGGGAAGAAATCAAAAGTCTTCTCTCAATTTTTAGAATGTGAATGTTTGGTACAGGTACTTAATTTGAGAAGACATGGCGGAGAACGGTGGCGCTCAAACAACTGAGACTAGATCTCTATCAATAAATGTGAGTGTGGCCAACAACATCCAAGGCCAAAACTTGACTGCTGATAGAGCCTCAAATGCAGTTACAACATCAACTGCAAGCTTGGTGTTGACTCATACATCATCTCTTCTGAATCAAACTCTGACTGGTGCCGATTCAGGTAAAATATTAAGATAAAAAAAAATTAATAAATAAAAATAACTTGTATGTTTAATTAGAATTTAGAAACTTAGAATGCTGAATGACAATTAACTAGAAACTTAAGTACAGATCTGTCAAATTAGAAAAACTAGAAAAATCCAAACATTCGTTAAAATCTAATTAGAGTTTGTCTTTCAGCACCTACACGTCAAGTTCCAACCAGCTCTACGCTGGCAATTGTCGCCACAACAGTTCATCCCGTGATAACATCCACATACGTGTCCGAGCGGCTCACTGCGTCAACACGTGGTGTCACACATTACCTGAATGGAGGTTCTCTCACTGGAGCACTTCGCTCACTTACACTGGTTCTTCAAGACCTATCATGCATCCAAGGCCAGATCCACTGTTGACACTGAGTAGCATGATACCTCAGCTACAAACTGCATTAGAGACTGCCAGAGATGTTATGAATATATCAATTCATCTTAGAGAGTTAGACAAAGAAAGATTAAAGATACTTAGACGTTGTAATTTAATAACAACGACTGCTCAAGCTGCAGCCGCTGTCTCTTTGTCCGAACCAAGTTCTCAAGTCACTACCTCAAATGTTGTTTCATTCATTCCTATGGACTTGACAGTAAGTGCCTCCGGGTCTTTACCTGTCTTAAACTCACGCGAACAAGTACAATCTCCTCAACAAGCTTCAAGCTTAGAGGAACAGTTGAATAATGATCGACTCAACTGGAATAGTACACTATTAGAACAATCTAATGAAAATAATCATCATTTAGAACTTCTGAATGAGACTGTTGGTGTTTTGAGAAAAACCTTAGATTCAAATCAGAGTGTGTCTACAGCAAGCTTCAGAAGAGATTATAAATTAACATCCAAATCTAATATTAATATTTGGTTTGGTTGTTTAAAATCAGAATTGACTACAAAAGAATTGATAGATGTTATTGATGATTCAGTTTCAATCACTAGAGTTTTCACTTCGGATGATATGATCAAAAGAAAGAATATAGTGAGAGATATTATGATAAGCCATTTATATGAAGAATATCATAAAAAGGTTCTAAACATCTCTGATCCTAAAGAAATTTTAATCAAACTCAGAGAACATAAGAGGATTGAGGTAAATCTCACTGACGCTGGAGTGAGAGAACAGCTGTACAACTTAAAATTAAACAAAAATGATAAAGTAGCTGCCTTTTTGGACAGATTCGACTCAGTAATTAGATAATATGAAATGTGTAATACAGCTATTCTTCTCACTGAAGCCGAGAAGAGATCTGCTTCTCTAAAGGCCGTTAAAGAATTTTATCCTACAATTGTAGAAGCAAATCTACTCAGACAACAAGTTTCTCATTCTGAAATGACATTAGAAGAGCTTAGAAAATATCTTTTACAGTTAGAAGCCACTAGAAAAACTTCAAACGCATCCAGCACCTCTAGTAAACCTCAGACCAGAGCCAACACTGCTCAAGGTCGGAGCAGACCAGGATGGCAGATTGGTCCACATCCACACTGTGATAGGTGCAACGAGGAAGGGCATGCGGTTGCTGATTGCCCTTTGATTCGATACGGTTTGTTCTTCTGCTACAGATGCAGAACTCATTTCAGTCACAAGGGAAACAATCCTCAATGCCCCAATTACACACGTCCAGACCATGGTGGAGGTTCTGGATACGCAAACTCTAGATTCAATAATTGTAAAGGTTTGGAAAGAGATGGTGGTAGCCAGTTGGGTCAGTCATTTAGAGGAAATACTAGAGGTAGGGGTCACAGAGGCAATTATCTAAATAGAGGAAATAAAGGCAAGGAAAGCTCTAGGACAGGTGGACAATTCTCTACAGGAAACAATAAGGGACGTTATAAACCTTATGAGAAAAATCAACGAGTTCATGCAAGGGCCGCTAATGCAGAATCTGGAGGTAAGACTACATACAACGATAAAGATAATATCATGACTTTTCTTGTAGATTCTGGTGCTACGGAGCACATTATGAATAAAGGTTTTATTTTACAAAACTTCAAAAAATGCAACGATTCTTATATTAGAAGTGCAAATAAAAACGACTCAGCCGATATAAAAATAGATGGCAAAGGCGAATTATACTTAAATAAATTATACGACTCAGGTTAAACAATAAAACTAACAAATGTAATCGCTGCTCAAGATATTTCTGAAAATCTCTTATCTCTCAGACTTTTTGCTGACGCAGGTTTTGGTATTTATTTAGATGGCGAAACCTTAAGCATATTCAACAAAGAAACGGGAATTGAATTACTCTCGGGTTTCTACGAGAAACCAAATTGGCGAATCCAATTAGAAGTTAAAACTCCTAACATAGACTGGAGTTCTCATTCTTATCAAAAATATGTATGTGAAGCTCGTTTAGTTAGTCTGGATGAACTTGATTCTCAGTCCCAAGTAACGAATGATGAGTTAAATGGAGAAACAGATTTTGAGATTGGGAGGGAGTCAGACGGTAAAACTAACCCTCCTTTAGAAGAAAATAAATTAACAAAAAAGTGGTTAAATTATAATATTGTGGACGTTGACAAAATTGTAGAATCCTCCAAAACTCATGATTTGTCTACTTCCCTTGAAATACAAAAATTACAAAGTGAAAAACTGGATACTGGAATGCTATGGCATGTTAGATTGGGTCATCCCTCATTAGAATATTTAAAAGCATTAAAGAAATTAGATAAAAACCTCAAGGATGTTGAATTCAATGAGAATATTGAAAATTGTGAAATTTTTATTTTGGCAAAATTAACTAAACAGCCATTTTCAGAAGAAAGAACCAGAGCTGATAGGTGTTTGAAATTGATTCATGTAGATACTATAGGACCCGTTAAACCTGCTTCACATCCTGATAACAAACGATTTATTATTGTGTTCATTGATGACTTCTCGAAATATGCTAGAGCTTATCCAGTTAAAAATAAATCAGAATCCGGTGACTGTCTGGAAAACTTTCTGAAGTCAGCCAGAAATCTTTTAGGTAAAAATGAAAAGGTTTGTTATATTAGAGCAGATAATGGAACTGAGTTTACTGGGGGCAAATTTTTAGAAGTCATGAATGAAGAGAAGATAGAGCCGAACTTTGCGAGTCCGTACACACCTCCTCATAATGGCACTGCTGAGAGGTTTAATAGAACTCTAATCGAGAAGGTTGGAGCTGTGATGTTAGACTCAGGCTTGCCCAAAGGCATGTGGCCTCTTGCCGTTGAAATGTCAATTGATCTTTATAATCGAACCCCCAATAAATCTATCAATTTTAAAACTCCGTTGAACATAATTGATCCAAAAAGAAAGTGTCACGTAGACAATCTTAGAAGGTTTGGCAGTATAGCTTACGTCAAAGTAAATATACCAAATAGTAAGTTATCAGAAGAGGCCATTAAAGCCATACTAGTAGGTCAAACTTTAGACGGGTACATATTGTGGCATCCTAATACTGGCAAGTTGATACATTCAAAACATGTTAGAATTAATGAAAAATTGACTTACAAAAATATTGATCAGGATGTTGGGTCTCAGCTTAGCGTTGAATCACACGAAGGAAATGACTCAGATGATTTAAATTTAGATGAAAAACCCGTGTATTTATATGAAGATAACTTAGAGAGAAATACAAATGAAAAGGAAGTTATGTCTCTATCTGATAACTCTTTCCCTGAAAATATTCAAAAATCTCGCAAACGAAAATTAAAGGCAGATAAAATAAACTTTCAAGAAGTACAGCCTAGAAAGCAACCCAAAAGGATTGTTAAAACCCAAAAGAACTATAAAAATATGTCGGAAGGTAAAGGCAATGCTCGTTTAGTAACAGATACTAGTTTCGCTTTCTTGGCTAATTGTGTCAATATAAATGAAGATGACATTGACGGGGTAACTTTTTCTATGTTAGCGTCTATTAATTTAGATCCAATTAGTTATTCAGAAGCTATGGATACAAAAGAAAAATTAGAGTGGCAAAAGGCAATAAATGAAGAATTAAGATCTATAGATGAAAACAAAGTGTGGATATTAGTAAATAGACCAACTATTTCCTCAGATGGTAAAAGAGTTAATATAATAGACAGTAGACGGGTTTTCAAAAGAAAAACAGATTTTGAAGGAAAAATTACTTTTAAAGCTAGATTGGTAGTTAGAGGATTTAAGGACAAAAATCAGTATTACTCAGAGAAACATATGCACCCGTCTCTAGATTTTCGATAATTAGAGTAGTTTTGGCCATTGTAAATAAATTGGACTTGGAAATTTATCAATTAGACGTGAAAACAGCTTTCTTAAACGGTAGGTTAGATGAAGAAATTTTTATGGAAATACCTGAAGGTATAGAACTAGATGAAACTATCAAAAGAGATAACAAAAAAAAAAATTGATTAGCATTTCGAACTCGAAAGTTCATTGCCTCACTACCCGATTCGGGTAGTGTTTCTAGGTGGATAAATACTACCAGTGTGGGTCCACCACACCCACGACGGGCCAACACCACGCAGTATTCCCCGAACGGTCACCCATCCAAGTACTAACCGCGCCCAACGCTGCTTAACTTCAGTGATCTTACGGGAACTGGTGTTTTCAGCGTGGTATTGCCGTTGGCAAAATCAAAAGAGATAAGGTATGTAAATTAAATAAAGCTTTGTATGGACTGAAGATAAGTTCAAAGAAATAGAATGAACGTTTAACAGAGGAATTAGCAAAATTAGGACTTGAGAAGGATATTAATGAACCTTGTCTCTTTACATACAGAAAAGAAGGCATTTTGACCTTAGTGGCAGTTTACGTAAATGATATCTTGTTGGTAGGTAACAGTGCGTTAAAATTGAAAGAGATAAAAGACCATCTGAGCTCTGTCTTCAAAATGAAAGATCTTGGAAACCCCCAAGATTATTTGGGTATGAAAACTACTAGAGATAGGAAGAATAAGCAAATTTTATTGAGTCAAACTGACTATATTTTAAAGATTTTAGATAGATTTGATATGTCAGAGAGTAAGCCTCAAAATACACCGATGATCTCTAGGCAAGTTAGAAGTAGAAAAATTAAAGATGAATCATCTAAACCCCTATTAGAAAAGACAACAAGTTGTCCATACAGAGAAGCTATCGGAAGTTTGTTATATTTAGCAAATGCCACAAGACCGGATATTTCCTTCGCTGTTAACTGGTTATCTAGAAAACAGACAAATCCCACGGAAGATGATTGGACAGATGTTAAAAGAATCTTGAGATATCTTAGAGGAACTTCTGAACTTGGCTTATCTTTCAAAAATAGTTCAGATATATTCGAAGTTTACACAGATGCTAGTTTTAGAGATAATCCAGACTCAACATCCACAAGTGGAATGATTATTAAATTGTTTGGTGATCCTATTGCTTGGAGAAGTCATAAACAAAACCTCGTGACTATTTCAACTTGCCACGCGGAATATCTTGCCATGAGTGAAGCTTGTCAGGAAGTCATATCATTGGACAAAGCAATTAGAGATATATTAGGCCGTACTATGTATCCAGCCACGTTGTGGTGTGATAATAAATCTTCTAGAGAAAACACCCAGAAAGAAGGTAGTCATAGATTGAAAAATTTCGATGATGACTTAGATGCGATCATTAGAAACCTAGAAAGCAGAGAAAGGACAGGCAGTAAATCACACATGGCAGAAACTCACGGAGATTATATGAAGCAATGTGTATTAGAAGGAAAATTCAGCGTAAAATGGGTACCATCTAAACAAAATTTAGCTGACATATTAACCAAACCTCTCCCTTGCGAATCTTTCATGTCAGTTAGAGATAAACTGATGAACCAGAAATAGAGTACTTGTTTATATCAATTTTGTTTTGTTTTACTTTGTTTTCAGAAGTGAATGCTAATGTAGAACTTGCTGAAGAAAATTAATTATCTTCGATATCTGATGTAAACCTACGACTTTGCACTCAACAGAGTGATTCTCATTAGTTCATAAGGAAATTGTGACCAATCATTTCAGTTCTTTGAGTATCATACTTAGCACTTAACTCGATGTGATCTTGTACCTGATGCATTCTATTGAAGTTTATATAGATTGAACCTTAAGTATATATGATTAACTAATTTCATTAAGTATGGGATTAGTGTATTAGATTTTGCCATTCCACTTTCATAGCATTTTTTACTATGTCATTAAAATACAAAGATTTAGATTGAATCAGCTCTCGAGAAGGGAGGGAGTGTAAGAATGAGCTTCTCAAGAGCCTGTATGTGTGTTTGTTGACGCATGCGTGAGCGGAGCGCCGCTGCGTACTGCCGGACGATTTGTGCATATCGTTTAGTCCTACTCCGACTGCACGTCGAGTCATTCTTTTCTAAGGAATAAAAAGGTTTTTCTAAACTTTAAAATCTGGACTTGTGTTTTATTTTCATCACTGCTCACCGCCAAAATCCAAAATTCTGAAATCTTTTGGGTTCGTTTCAAATAATTGAAATCTTATAAAACCTTCTCAAATATGTTCAGATCTTTTGAAATAGTTAAACCTTCTGGAAATATTTGTGAAATCTTTCGTATTTGTTTGAAATATTTGAAATCGTTCTAAATCTATTTAAAAAATGTTTCAAATTTTAATTTAACCAAACATATATTATTTTGAATATGAAATTTAATTGCGCATCTTCTTCTCATCATGAAAAAATTTATACAACGTGTATTTGTTGTAATAAATAGGAAACAATATTTTTTCTAGTAGCTGGAAGAAGGCCATTTTATGGAAAAAAGTAGCAGAATTTCCTTCTTATTTCAAGAACTACACGTGCTATAAGTTTTTTTCACGAGGATGCGAAGATGCGCAATTAAATTTCATATTTAAATATACGTTTGAAAAATCAAAATTTGAAACATTTTTCACAAGCTCTCAGGGTCAAAAAAACGAAGCGCTTGACTATAACCGGTCATTGCAGGCAGCCTCAGAGTTCTGCAAACATGCAAAGTTTGTGTCTAATGCGAATCAATCTGGTTTTTTGGTTATTTTTATTTTATTTCAAATCTGCATTGTCAAGATATTATCTAAACGCAACAACCTCCACCCACCCAACCTTTTTGGGAATTCACCCACTCACTTGGATAGGGGCCCCTAGTTTTCGTGTACGGTTTGTTTGCCCCTGAATGAATCAATGTTGGTCACAGTGGGCGCTTCATTACCTGCAGACTTGAGTCATAACGGATCGTAGTTTTTCCTTTTCTCGCTAGGGTCGCGAAAAGGAAATTCCGAGCACGAAAACTGCTTTACCTGCTCCCTGCTTCGCTGAATAGTAGAACACTGTACTACAAAAAGAAATTTTTACATTCTCATTCTAATGAGAAGGTATTGGTTTTATGTAAAATTTGACTTGGTTGGTTTTCATCACATCTCCACGTTTTGAGACCCCCTGAGCTAGAAAAAAAGGTTTTTACCAAGGTGTCTGTCTGTAGTCTGTCTGTCTGTAGGCACGATAACTTTCGAAAAAATAATCAGGTTGGGTTTTGCTTTGGCACACTTTTTTAGGGCCTAAAAAGAAAGAACAAGTTCGTTAACCAGCTAATTTCGATCAAAATTCAAAAAGCTGGAGCATTTTGAAAATTTTTGAGATCATTTTTTTCGAAATTCAAAAATTTTATGTACGGCTATTCATAGTACTCCAAAACTCGAACAATTTATCCTAATGATTTTTTTGGATAAAAAAAAATTACTGGAGTTATAGCATTTTCAAAATTACAAAAAAGAAACATAAATGAACATTTTATGCCGAAAAACGCACGATATGAAAAAAAGTCAATAGGAGAAAAATGTTTCTTGTTCACCATCCTACAATATTTTCGTAACCGCTTTTTGAATTTTTCGAAAAATAAAAAATCCAAATTTTGATCACACAAAAAAAATAATGAAAAATCAATAATTTAATTTTGCTGTCAAACTATGGGAGATACGACCAAAGATGAATGGAACAAAATTATGCACCCAAAAAAGATCCAAAGAAAAGTTACAAATTTGTTATAAATCATGTTCTGATAGGATGCGTGGTTTTTGTTTTATTCGTGACTTTTTCATTTCTATCATACGGTGCACAGAACCGAGCGTGGAATGCAAGGTTCAAATGATTTCCAAATCACATATCGAGGGCGAAGCGCGAGTGTCTGGATTAGAATGTGTTCCTTAAGGTCGATAGAACTTTGAGTAAATAAAGTTCCATTTCATTCTAAAATGAAAACAAATTTAACAATCACTTCGCATGTAGAGGTTTTGATAATTTTATAATATTTGCAAATAAACTTTTTCTTTTCATCAAAGTCGAACACGAAGTTCAAAAATCTAGAGAAACCGAGCGTAAAGCGCGATGCGAATACGTTTGAGCGCGTAGCGCGAGGTGAATACATAATCGAGCGCGAAGCGCGAGATAAATATATGATCGAGCGCGAAGCGCGGGATCCAACAGTCGCGCGCCCTAGGCGCGCTCAAACTTTCGAGCGAAGTGAGCCGCGCGCAAAGCAATTGTGCAATTGAAAATGTTACGTCATCGGTTCAAAAATACCCTCGTTCCCTCATATAATAAATAGTAACGAAACACGACGTAATTTAATGTTACGTAATATGTGAACGCTATCTTACTATGCACTGCGCTGTGCAATCTAGAACAACGTGAAAAGTGTAAAGAAAGGAATCCCGGGTAGAAGCGTATAAGTATAAGAGCGATCAATCATTGACTTTCCAAGGTATAAAAATTGTATGACAAATGAGACAATCCCATACTTCAGGTACATTGAAGTAGTATAAAGTATAGTGCAAGTATAGCTAAAGTATATCTGAAGTATAGCTGGAGTATATATGAAGTATAGATGAAGTATGGGGTATCCCATGGGGTATGGGGTATCATTCCTGAACATCCTGACCATTCCTGACGAGTCTGAAGATTTCTGAAGATATGCTAATTCACATCCTAGCAGGTAGCTTATCGGCTAGGACCGCAGGTAGGCCAACCCAAAAGGATTAAAAATTGGAAATAATTTTTTTTTTCAATGTTGCGTATACAGATTCAAAAGTTATTTTAGAATCTACGGTTTTCGACGACTTCAGATACCTAAAAGCTTTCCTGAAAAATTTAAAGTTAGATCAAGTATAATGTATCTTGTAAAGTGAAAAAGATACATCAAAACGGACAAAATTTTCAGATTCAACTTCAGAGTCATTCAATATATGATTATTATTAATGAAATATACGTAAAAAGAGAATATGCATAAATAAATAATATAAATAACCTGGGAAATATAAAAGGGATTAGGTTTTATGGCATTCCATTCTTGGACCCCTAATAAAAGAATTATCCTTTGAACACAAGCTCTGATGATTTCTGAACATTTCTCACGAATTCCTGACGGTTTCTGTCGAGAAACGTAACAAAAGTGGTCAGAAATGGTCAGAAGTCCTGACTTTTTTTCTGACGATTCCTGACTTTTTTTTTAGTAGGGATATACTTAATATACTTAATATATACTTAATATACTTATATACTCAACTATAGCCTGCATGATAATATAAAAACCCGTGCAGAAACTTCCCCATCTTTCCCTATTTGAAGTTGGTTTCTGATGGGGCTCCCACCAGAATATCTAGCCTAGAAAAAATGATGGGGCCCTGACAGGTTCTAGTAAAGAATTCCATGCTTCGTGTTGGTATGGTGAATCTATCTGTATCTAATGGGCCCCGATCAGAGAATTCCTAAAATCTTATATTGCCTAAAATAGTAATTTTGAGGTTTTTGAAGGTTTCAGTATGCAGAAATCATGTTATTTGGACTATTCATACGCCTCAATTTCGAAAAATTGATTTAAGGCACTATTGAATATTTTTTTCCGGGGCCAGGCTCATATGTGTCAGTTAATGTTAAAGAGGTTATGTCAAATACGGCTGTCAAGTGCTTTACCAGAGCTTTCAAGTTTTGTATTTTCTAGTTGTCAATGTAATTTTGTTTGTGTTTTACCATTATTTTTCTCCACGATAGAAGAGAAAAGGCTCCTGCAACAGCAGGGACGACTTCGGAGCAAAAAGTTCCGCTCAATGAAAAAAGTCAAACGGGAAGATGATGATCAGAGTGAGGTTATAATGCGTGGAATTGCTCGCTCCGAAGATCATACAGAAGGTAAATAATGTATTAATAATTCAAAATATTCCAATTATACTAATAATTAACCAGTAAATATAATCTTATGATAACACGATATAAAAATAATATCCTCATGTATTATAATACAAAAAATGTAAAATAAGTAAATGTACCAAAAGCGTATTATATATAAGTAAATCAAAATAAACCAATTATAGTTGAGCAATGGACATTTTTTCAGTACACTATCTAAGTAGGTTCATTTTAATTCAACTTTCTTTTCAAAATATATAATTGAGTTAAGTATTTCAGAAGTTTCAGATGAAGCATTAAACTGCAATTACAGTGAAGATATTGATGATGACTGTTTTGAAGGTATATAATTATATAATTATAGTACAATAATGTTAAAAGAATAAAATCCAGCAGAAAAAACGTAGGAGAAGGAAATTAAAATTCATTTTTTGAATTATTCTACCGTAAGCACGGAAAAACAGGGTTCTAAAAAAATTAATATCTGTATAACTTAAAGACATGTGAAGATTTTATTTATGATAGTATTGTTTGGGAGAGAAAATTTTTTGTCTTATAAAGTAAATATGAAAGCTAACAAATTCTTCAATAAAATAAATCTTCCCTGGCGGACCGGCCGAACGCAAGCATTACGCTACAGCGTAACGGTAAAGTAATGGTAAAGTAATATGGCATAATAATTGATAAAAGAAACAAAATTTATATGTAAACTGTTGCAATTATAAGAAAACGTTGATATTTACGTTAAATGGCCATGCCGTAATTACAACAAGTAGCTTTTGCAGCGTTAAAAAA
>CAKNXH010059680.1:120114-135265 GCA_932178445.1 Andricus quercusramuli | reverse complement strand
CCCAGGGCGCCAAGGTCAAGGTCAGATCAAGGTCATATCAAAGTTAGATCTGAAGAAAAATGTGTCACTGTTCCGAAATTTGACTTTTACATGTTTTAAGGGTAGCTGAATTCGAATCTGAATCTCCTTTAACCCAACGAATCAGGACTAAACGAGAGTTACGGTATGGCATTTTGGAATAGCGTTTATTCTTTCTTTCGCCTATAACGTTCTCTTTTATTGTCAAAGGATCTATGCAGTGGATTTCTAGTTCTCTTTGAACTATCACCATCTTCATCGCCAGGTACTTGATCTCTCTTTAGCAGCCAGCAGTAGTCAGCCAACATATTCACGTCCCATTTTCCTTGCCATCGAAGTTCAGCGTCTTTTAGATCTTGATGGAAACGCTCCCCTTGCTCTTCGCTGTAATCGCCTAAGTTCTCAGGGAAATAGCTAATATGAGAGTCCATGAAATGAAGTTTGAGATTCATCAAACATCCCAAGCGTCGATAGTTCCTCACCATATTTGCTACGATTGCTTTGTAGTCGTTACTTCTGTAATTTCCTAAGAAGTTTTGAGCAACATCTCGAAAACTGAGCCAAGCAGCTTTTTTAAGCCTGTCATTGTCTTGATGAAATTTTCGTCGTAAAACATTTTACGGATCTGCGGCCCATCAAATATTCCTTCTTTCAATTTAGCATCACTTAATCGAGGAAATTCATTTGTCAAGTACTGAAAACATGTTCCTTCTTTATTCAAAACTTTGACGAATTGTTTCATAAGTCCAAGTTTAATGTGCAGAGGCGGGAGCAATACTTTTGATGGATCAATTAAAGGTTGTTGAAGTACATTATGATTTCCAGGTTCAAGTTGTTCTCTTATTGGCCAAACCTTCTTCTTGTAATGATTCGTGCGATCCCTGCTATCCCACAAACACAAAAAGCAGGGATACTTTGTATATCCTGATTGTTGACCAAGGAGAATGGTCATGATTTTCAAATCACCACAAACTTGCCACTTATGTTTGTCATATTCAATTTTCTCCAATACATATGGGACGTTTTCGTAACTTTCTGTTAATTTTGTTGAATGCGCTATTGGTAGACTTGCGTACTCATTTCCATTGTTAAGCAGCACTGCCTTAAGACTTTGTTTTGACGAGTCTATAAACAATCTCCATTCTTCTGGAACGTAAACATCCTTTTTTAGTTCATTCATCGTCTAACACAACCTCTCTATCTGTCTCTTTATTTGTCGAAGCTTCATTTATCATTGAACTCGTATCCATATTTTCGATAGCAGACTCTTGATTAGACTTTGCAGTTATGACAGAAGACACTATTGCATAAGATATTCTTGATTTGTTTTTAACGTTGAATCCTTTAACTTTTGCGTTGCAAAAATAACAGTCTTTTTCTGATTGAGGTATTAACCATATTACCGGTGAGGAGTATTTTAACATTTCATTGTTTTTCACTTTATTCCAACGTAAAATCATAGTGTAACAAGCACTGCAAATGCTATCTGGAGCAAATGTTTCATTTTGAAGGGAAATTTCTCTTTTATAACATTGACGATATATGTGTCTACATTGCTCATTCATTGACCTACGGCAAGTGATCAGTTGAATCGCCAACCAATAAAGGGTGGCGGTAGCTGGATGACGACGATTGCGGGCCCGTTTCCTCACCCTGACCAATCGCCGATACTGGGCGTCCAATACCCTGCATCGTACTTTCTCTCGTGCCAGCCATGACGGCACAATGCCTTCACCACAGGGCTTAGCCGAAAAATGAAAAGCAAGAAAAAAATGCGTTTTCCGCCGTCGCCACGTGGAGCACAGAAAAAACTTCGGGTAAATGGTGTTGCAGGTAACTTCGTACAGAAACTGTCTTTTGTTCTCATAAAAGTTGTCACCACCGTCTTTAAAATTTTAAGCCACTAGCTTTGCTCGCTCAAGTGAAGTTAGCTGATCGTTGGTGTAACAGGCAAATCGGATAAGGGCGGCTTCATAAAAGCTCACTTGCCGAATCGTTAGAGCAGTCAAAAGTTCCTTACAAGCGTGGGTAAAAGCAGAAAAATATCGAGACGCCAGGGAAAGTTTACCCACATGTAGAAGTCAAATTTTGGATCGGTAACACATTTTTCTTTCGATCTAACTTTGATATGACCTTGATATGACCTTCACCTTGGCACCGTGGGGTCAAGCGGGCCTCGGATTCAGACTTAGCGACCCCCACAATATATTAGTATGGTAGTCTAGTCCCATGTAGCACATTTACCCTTTACCCATATGAATCATCTATATATTTAAATAAAATGACCTTAACAGGTCGTCACAAAAAAATAATAACATACATATCTGGACGTAAAATCTTCCGTTCTTTCAGGATTTGCAGTCAGAAATTTGTTTTTAGTGGAATGAACGAAATTGACCTTGAAATGACCTTGAAATGACCTTGACTAGCTGAGTCCAAATGGACCCTGGATTCGGATTCAGCGACCCAAAAAACATAAATTATGGTAGTTATCTTCATCCAAATGACTTTTCTGTCCGTTTGACCTTCAAATGCCCTTGACCCAGATGTGCTGGGGTCAAACGGACCACGGATTCGTGCTCAGCGGGTCAGAATACATGGGAATATATGTGTCGCATCTGTAGAACAGAAAAGTGTTTTTTTTTTGTGTGCCGGTGTTATTATAAGAAATATGGGTCTATTTTCAAAATAATCGTTTTATTGGAAGATTTTTGAGTCATTATCACACAAAATGATGTGAAATTATACAAATATAAAAAAAATACCAGATTTTAGGAACAAATATCAATCTACAACATCATCGAAGCCGTTGGATTCTTCGTCCACCACATGTAGCTGCTCTAGAATGGGGCGGTTTCTCAAATTATAAGTCATCTACAAACATTACAAATATATGTATTCATAAGAGAGGAAAAAAACAAGCTCTCTTCCACTATTATTCACACTATTTACGCACTAATAGGCCAAAAAACGAAAAAATAAAAGTTCAAATTATTCATGAAATTACACGTACTGTGCACATGGGGTACTTCACACCCCAGAATTTCCGAACGTCAACTTTTCACCTCTGCCAAGAGGAGACAAAAGCCGGACTAGAAAGTACGGATTAGAAAAACGCGTTTGAAAATACGTTGGGGTATATCCTACCCCCAGCTGCCAAAGGGTTAACACCTCAAAACGTGCTGCTGCTGACAAGGGTGGGACTCAAGGTTACACCACTCGCAAAAAGAGAGTATAAAAAGAATCAAAATTGTTTATGCTTGCCTCTGTATTTTTGTGTATCTACGTTCAATTGCTTGTCATAGAAGAGAAAATTTTGATCACTGAAACTCCCATAATTTTTGACGAATCGACCGCTTTTTGTGAAGTGCATAAACATCATCCATATGCCTCATCAACCTTCAATAATAGTAACAAAATTCGAATCTCTGTGCAAAATCAAGATCATTGTCTTCTACCTAGCAAAAGCTCACTTCACGTGCATGGAAGATTGGTAAAGACTGTTGGGACTCCATTGACTACTACAGCTTGAGTTTGTAACGCAATCTGTCATTTGTTTGGAGAAGCAAGATATGGAATCAATGCTATTGAAATTGATAGAAATAAAAATGTTGGTCTCGCTAGTCTTATGAAAAATTATATATCTCCAAATCCTGGATAATCAGATCACGTAGAGAATACTGGTTGGCTTGAAATAAACAATGATGCAAAATCATTCATTATGGCTATTGGTTATTTTGATGTATCCATACCTCTAAGCATGATATTTGGTTTCGCTGAAGATTATCACAAAATCATTGTTAATGCTAAACATGAGCTTATTTTGAAACGATCAAAAAGTAATGCAATTGCCATCTTACAAACAGCTCCCTATGAGCTATATAAAATTCAAATTAATGAAATTTCCTCTACTTCCAACGACTATAAACCATGTTTGGACTGTAAAAACATCAACACAATTGGAGAAACCGAGATTTGTTGTGTTAGGTTTTCAAACAAACAGAAAAAAAACAATACAAATAAAAACTCTAGCCAGTTTGATCATTGCAACCTAACTAATTTGAAACTATTTTTGAGTAGTCAGAGTTATCCTTATGGTAATTTGAATCTCAATATTATCAAAAATCAGTATCCTCTACTTTATGAAATGTATGCAAACTTTCAAGCTAATTACTATGATAAAGAACCACAACCATTTTTGTCGAAAGGAGAATTCATAAAGCATGAGCCTCTAGTTGTCATTGATTGTTCGAAATAAAATGAATCATTGAAATATGGTCATGTTGAGTTTCCTTTGGAATTTGAACAAGTGAAAATTTTCCCGCTCGAACATGAGCATATTGCCTCATCTTGCATGATCGTGTAATTGAATATAACCCAATAATCGGTGTGGTGAAAAAGTTGGTCTAAAACTATTTCAACCAGATTAAATCAGTTTAGTTGCTCACGAAATGGAATACGTTGTGGATGTGCAGGGCTTCAGGTATCCAGTTAATGAATTTATATTGACAGGATTAGATATAGTTTTAATCAACGCTGATGCGGTACTTTTTTCTGATTTGTTTCAACCTCCTTGCGAATGGAGCTGCATCCATCAAAGGATAGACGTATGAATCGATGGCTGGAATATAATCTTCATGACCTACCGTGAAATGCTGGCGATGTACCTCATATGTTTTGTGAAATACATTGTTCCCGAAATTTTTACTTGCTCATGACACGTAAAATCTTTTTCGAAATGCTTTTCTAATTCAGTATTTTTAACATCAAGTACCTTACCTAATTTTATATGATTTTCACACTGTAATATATGAATAGTTTGACACATGTTGTACATTTGTTTTTTAGCAATATTTAGGTTCAAATTTTTGGATGAGCTAGTCGATTGAGCGCTAATTTTAAGCTCTCTGTGCTTCGATTCGTAACGCATAGTTTGAGAAGCTGCAAAAGGTCCATTTTCTAAAACAAGTCTAGGAAAGTGCGTGAGGAAGTGAAATTTCGGTCCCAAGTGACGGAATAATTCAAGATACAATGAATTAAACTTTTCAATTAGAGATTCTACAACTTGTTTATAGTTTCTCCGCAATCTAGGATTCGTAACAATGTCGATTCTTCGTCTTAACAATTTATACAAATTCCAATGCTCATTGGGCTCATTATTTTTCAATTGAGCAGGAACTAAATGGCCGATTATAAGCTCTAGGTATCGAATCAAACTGAACATTTGCAAATGTTCAAATTGAACGTTTGCAATGTAAAAAATTTCTTATTAAAGAAAAACAAAAAACTTTTAGCAAATCCTTTAAAAAGTATAAATCAACTCCTTCTAGTATGTCATGCATCATGTCAACGGTCACATTCTCTGTTACATGAAAACCGTTGATACGATTGAATGCACAATTTTCTTTTACGCCAGTTTCGGAAAGTTTGTTCATAAGAACATCAAGTTCATAATTTTTGGGTTCCTTAATAAATTTGGTATTTCTTTCACCGCTTTCAACATATCACTACGGTGCACTTTGCATATACGACACGGGAAATTCGCAGTGAACCCTTCAACGAAACCTAAGATGCTGTTTAAACCTAGATTGTCTCCCAATATTAAGACTAATTGAAATTTCATAATTTGAGGAATACCTCCTACTACAACTGTGATACCTTTTGATGATAGAATATTAAATTCATTGATTAAATTTTGAAATACTGTCTCGTTATGGCTTTTCTTTCTTTCGTTCGTAAAAACCAAGGAATTAAACAAAATACTTGTAAGTTGTGATGCAATTTGCGGCGGTAAACAAGATATAGAAACGTAAAGAGCGCCTAATTGGTTATTCCCCGGATGGCTCCCTGAGTATTACTTACCTCTAAATCATCCTAGAACATAGAGGTAAAATAATTTCTTTCGTGCATTTTTTTTTGAAAACTTTCAATTCCGCAAATGGGCTTGAATGATGTTTTTAATAATGGTATTGTCTTTACTTAACGCATCCATATAATCTAGTATCTGAATTAAAAGGTTAGGTATTTATAAAAATAATTTTAAAGACTTGCTCAAAGGCACGCGTGTTCCTTGCAAAACTTTAAATCAAAAAAAGTTTTATTGCCAACAATTTTTTCCTCTGGTACCGTACCTATTGATATTACTTCGGCATCTATAAAACCTTTTTGTTTTAATACGACTTTCCTTTGATCTTCCGTTTGTAAACAATCAAATGCTGAACTATTTTTTCGAAGCATTCATTTATTTTATGTAATGTAAGGTTAGATAGTTGTTCTTCGATTAAAATTTCTAGAATTTCTTGTTTCAAATGTGCTACAAATATGCATTTTATAAAATTAATGAAAAAATCCATGAACTCCTGAACTACTTTTATAGGAAATTGCGGATTTGCATACAAATCGAGAATGTAAGTTAAAATACAATTGAAAATAATAATAATAATAATACTAAATATACTATACTAAAATTTTGTAACATGTGGTGAATGATTAGTATTAGACTTAAAAACTTTACTTTAGAACGTTCTATAACTATGGATAAATAAAATTTCAATCACATTCAGAATTCTACCGTCAGTAATTAACAAACTGATATTTGACAAAAACGTGTGATATAAAATGCAAACGAGAATATTAATATTTATGGAAAATAATTTCAAAGTAGAAACTTTTGTAATAACTTAGGAACTACAATAACGCTATAAAGGTACGAATATCACAATCGTTACGTGTGATGTGAAACGCTAATCACACAGGCACCAGAATGAACGCTAAACGGTTATTTGAGTTGCAGCGTTTTCCATTTTTTGCTCGATTATATTTAAATTAGTGCACAATTTACTGATTGCACCAATACTTCTTGGTGGTGCCAATTCATATACTCTTTTCATGACGAAAAACCATATTTGATCGCATAAATATGGCCAGCAAACATTTAAAACATTTATCTACACCATCTATTAATGAAGTGCATAAATACAGTTGTTTGTTTAAGACTACATAAATCTGATATTTCCCATCAAGTGTATCACCGTGCAAAATTACATAGGGATGAACTTCAAATCCTTGTTCAACTAAAGCTTACGTCTTCAATATTCTTTGAACCCTAATAAAATATGAATAACGATGATTCCAACTGCGTGGTTTATTAAGAGCATAATAGAATCTATCTAACTGCTTCCGACTTACCTTTATGGTTAATAGAAAAGATTGTGAGATCTGCTTTTTAGTAAAACTATCATCGCTTTTTTTCTTATTAACATTGCGAGATTTAGTTTGAGGCAATTGTCCTTTTCTAGCAGATGTTGCCAGAGTTTCTTGACTTTCTAGAGATGCAGTTTTGACAGTAGATTTACTCCTTTTACCTTGAGTTACTTTTGATTTTTCCTTCAATACCTTGTATTCATCGAAAGATTTTGTTACATTTAAGCAATAAGGTATTGCAAGTAACGCTGCCAAGTGAATGTTGTTTTATATAGATAAGCAATCTATTCATGAGCAAAATCCAAAATACATTGCAAAAGTTGAGAAATGATTTTTGTATTC
The DNA here is from genome assembly GCA_932178445.1 of Andricus quercusramuli. Taxonomy (NCBI): domain Eukaryota; kingdom Metazoa; phylum Arthropoda; class Insecta; order Hymenoptera; family Cynipidae; genus Andricus; species Andricus quercusramuli. The sequence continues at coordinate 127,702 of CAKNXH010059680.1, read as the reverse complement.
ATTATACTCACCAGATTCAAGTAAATTACTGTAGTCCAATCTGAATTGTATTAATGCACGGCTGGTGCTCTTTTTTGCGTGCTCAAAAAGATGCAGCGCAACTTTACTCCAATTTCCAGAAAATATGTTAAAATAATATAATGGATCGTGATCAATCTTCCCATTCTTTTTTAAGTCAAACATGAGGTTCAGGAAATCATGTTCAAGCTATGTGAAAATATTTAAAGTTTAAAGTTTTGTAAGTAGAATATATATTGGATATACATCAGTTCGTAATTTTACCAATCCAATGCCTAATGGTGGGCGGACGCAATTGAAACTGTCAAAATACTGCTGCAAAGACTTTTTTTACGGCTCAGAATTTTTACCTGGCTCTAGCATTTGCATTCGGATTGGAAACGTAGTGTTCCATTGCAGAGAGACTTCATTAAATGGGTAAATATTATCACTCTCCTGCAGACAGTCAAATTGGCTTTCCAAAGCTGCGAAAATATGGGGATGAATTATAAATGTAATAAGTCATGAAAAACAGGTTAAATTCTGATGAATAATAGACAGAATTTTACCGATTATTGTCTGCTTGTTTATTGTTTCTTGACTCACCTCAGGTTCTACTGAATAGCCAGCCCCTCTCAACCATTTTCTTACACCTTTATGACGGTTGTATACAAAGCCACCTGGGCCAATGGAATTACCACAATATGTGTTGCTGATAGGCCCAGTATATAGATGTTCAGATTGCAAGTGTGGAAATAGTTCTTGAATTTGTTGGCTTAGATAGACAAACTCCTCTGATTCTAGCCTGTTACCAAAATTTAAAAATGAATTAAAATTACCTCCATTGGTCAATATTTAAGGTTTATGTGGAGGAAACACAAGACAGTCTTGTGTACGCTATTCGGCTTGTGGATAAATAAAACAAATCAACAACAATATTTGAAAATTATTATCATTATAAAGTAGAATTTTTGTATATAAAACAAGCGAGTGATAGTTTATACATTTAGAAATTGTGCACGAAAAGAATGAAAGACTCAACACAAAAGTTCAAAAAAATTGTCTCTAGGCAGCATTGACACACACAAAAGCTTCGTAAAACAAGGACCATTTCGCTGGCCCCACCACCCACGCAAATTCCACTTTTTCTGGGCCCAATATTTAGTGCAGAATTTGTTCAAATTTGTTCAACGAAAATTAGAATTTGTGCCACACTGAAAGTACCAGATAACTTAAAACAACACTGGCGGGGCCAGCGAAACGTTTCGCTGGCCCCGACATTATCCAAAATCGACTTTATATGAGCGTATTATTTTCGTCTTAATTTGTTCAAATTTGTGCAACAAAAACCAACCCCTAAAAACTATCCCCTTTTGCGGCAAACATTATGGCGGGGCCAGGGAAACGTTTCGCTGGCACCGATATTGTCCAAACTCAACTTTATATGAGAAAAGTATTTTCTCTTAATTTGTTCAAATTTGTGCAACAAAATCCGACCCCTAAAAACTACCCCAATACGGCAAACAATATGGCGGGGCCAGCGAAACGTTTCGCTGGCCCCGACATTATCCAAAATTAACTTTATATGAGCGTATTATTTTCGTCTTAATTTGTTCAAATTTGTGCAACCAAATCCAACCCCTAAAAACTACCCCCTATGCGGCAAACACTATGGCGGGGCCAGCGAAACGTTTGGCTGACCCCGAAATTATCCAAAATCAACTTTATATGAGCGTATTATTTCCGCCTTCATTTGTTCAAATTTGTGCAACCGACTTCAACCCCTAAAAACTACCCCTTTTGCGGCAAACATTATGGCGCGGCCAGGGAAACGTCTTGCTGGCACCGATGTTGTCAAAAATCAACTCTATATGAGCGTATAACTTTGTCTCAATTTGTTCAAATTTGTGCAACCAAAACCAACCCCTAAAAACTACCCCCATACGGCAAACAATATGGCGGGACCAGCGAAACGTTTCGCTGGCCCCGATATTATCCAAAATCAACATTATATGAGCGTATTATTTCCGCCTTCATTTGTTCAAATTTGTGCAACCAACTTCAACCCCTAAAAACTACCGCTTTTGCGGCAAACATTATGGCGGGGCCAGGGAAACGTTTCGCTGGCACCGATATTGTCAAAAATCAACTCTATATCAGCGTATTACTTTGTTTCAATTTGTTCAAATTTGTGCAACCAAATCCAACCCCTAAACGCTACCCCAATACGGCAAACAATATGGCAGGGCCAGCGAAACGTTTCACTGGCCCCGACATTATCCAAAATTAACTTTATATGAGCGAATTATCTTCGTCTAAATTTGTTCAAATTTGTGCAACCAAATCCAACCCCTAAAAACTACCCTATGCGGCAAACACTATGGCGGGGCCAGCGAAACGTTTGGCTGACCCCGCAATTATCCAAAGTCAACTTTATGTGAGCGTATTATTTCCGCCTTCATTTTTTCAAATTTGCGCAACCAACTTCAACCCCAAAAAACTACCCCTTTTGCGGCAAACATTATGGCGGGGCCAGGGAAAAGTTTCGCTGGGCCCGACATTATACAAAATCAACTTTATATGAGCGTATTATTTCCGCCTTCATTTGTTCAAATTTGTGCAACCAACTTCAACGCCTAAAAACTACCCCTTTTGCGGCAAACGATATGGCGGGGCCAGGGAAACGTTTCGCTGGCACCGATGTTGTCAAAAATCAACTCTATATGAGCGTATTACTTTGTCTCAATTTGTTCAAATTTGTGCAACCAAAACCAATCCCTAAAAACTACCCCAATACGGCAAACAATATGGCGGGACCAGCGAAACGTTTCGCTGGCCCCGACATTATCCAAAATCAACTTTGTATGAGCGTATTATTTCCGCCTTCATTTGTTTAAATTTCTGCAACCAACTTCAACCCCTAAAAACTACCCCTTTTGCGGTAAACATTATGGCGGGGCCAGGGAAACTTTTCGCTGGCACCGATATTGTCAAAAATCAACTCTATATGAGCGTATTACTTTGTTTCAATTTGTTCAAATTTGTGCAACCAAATCCAACCCCTAAACGCTACCGCAATACGGCAAACAATATGGAGGGACCAGCGAAACGTTTCGCTGGCCCCGACATTATCCAAAATCAACTTTATATCAGCGTATTATTCCCGTCTTAATTTGTTCAAACTTGTGCAACCAAATCCAAACCCTAATAACTACCCCAATACAGCAAACAATATGGCGGGGCCAGCGAAACGTTTCGCTGGCCCCAACATTATCCAAAATTAACTTTATATGAGCGTATTATTTTCGTCTCAATTTGTTCAAATTTGTGCAACCAAATCCAACCCCTAAAAACTACCCCCCATGCGGCAAACACTATGGCGTGGCCAGCGAAACATTTGGCTGACCCCGAAATTGTCCAAAGTCAACTTTATATGAGCGTATTATTTCCGCCTTCATTTGTTCAAATTTGTGCAACCAATTTCAACCCCAAAAAACTACCCCTTTTGCGGCAAACATTATGGCAGGGCCAGGGAAACTTTTCGCTGGGACCGATACTGTCAAAACTCAACTTTATATGAGCGTATTATTTTTGTCTTGATTTATTCAAATTTGTGCAACCAAATCCAACCCCTAAACGCTACTCCCATACGGCAAACAATATGGCGGGAACAGCGAAACGTTTCGCTGGCCCCGACATTATCCAAAATCAACTTTATATGAGCGTATTATTTCCGCCTTCATTTGTTCAAATTTGTGCAACCAACTTCGACCCCTAAAAACTATCCCTTTTGCGGCAAACATTATGGCGGGGCCAGGGAAACGTTTCGTTGGCACCGATATTGTCAAAACTCAACTTTATATGAGCGTATTATTTTCGTCTCAATTTGTTCAAACTTGTGCAACCTAATCCAACCCCTAGAAACTACCCTCTAAGCGGCAAACACTATGGTCGGACCAGCGAAGAGTTTCGCCGGCCCCGACATTATCCAAAATGAACTTTATATAAGCGTATTATTTTCGTCTTAATTTGTTCAAATTTGTGCAACCGAATACAACCCCTAATAACTACCCCAATACGGCAAACAATATGGCGGGGCCAACGAAACGTTTCGCTGCCCCCGACATTATCCAAAATCAACTTTATATGAGCGTATTATTTTCGTCTTAACTTGTTCAAATTTGTGCAACCAGCTTCAACCCCTAAAAACTACCCCAATACGGCAAACACTATGGTGCGGCCAGCGAAACGTTTCGCTGGCCCCGACATTATCCAAAATCAACTTTATATCAGCGTATTATTCCCGTCCTAATTTGTTCAAATTTGTGCAACCAAATCCAACCCCTAAAAACTTCCCCCTATGCGGCAAACCCTATGGCCAGGGAAACGTTTCTCTGGCACCGCAAAAGTATTTCTTACATAAGGGTAGTTTTTAGGGGCTGGAAATGCTTGCACAAATTTGAACAAATGAAGACGGAAATAATACGCAGATATAAAGTTGATTTTTGACAATATCGGTGCCAGAGAAACGTTCCCCTGGCCCCCCATAATGTTTCTGCAAAAGGGGTAGTTTTTAGGGGTTGTATTTGGTTGCACAAATTTAAGCAAATTAAGATGAAGATAATACGCTCATATAAAATTGATTTTGGATAATGTCGGGGCCCGCGAAACGTTTCGCTGGCCCCGCCATAGTGCTTGCCGCATAGGGGGTAGTTTTTAGGGGTTTTATTTGGTTGCGCAAATTTGAACAAATGAAGACGGAAATAATACGCTCATATAAGGTTGATTTTTGACAATATATGTGCCAGCGAAACGTTTCCCTGGCCCCACGATATTGTTGGCCGCATAGAGGGTAGTTTCTAGGGGTTGGTTTTGGTTGCGCAAATTTTAACGAATCAAGATGAAAATAATACGCTCATATAAGGTTAATTTTGGATAATGCCGGGGCCAGCGAAACGTTTCTCTGGCCCCGCCAAATTATTTCTTACATAAGGGGTAGTTTTTAGGGGCTGGAGTTGCTTGCACACATTTGAACAAATGAAGGCGGAAATGATACGCACATATAAAGTTGATTTTTGACAATATCGGTGCCAGCGAAACGTTTCCCTTGCCCCGCCATAATGTTTGCCGCAAAAAGGGTAGTTTTTAGGGGTTGTATTTGGTTGCACAAATTTGATTAAATTAAGATGAACATAATTCGCTCATATAAAATTGATTTTGGATAATGTCGGGGCCAGCGAAACGTTTCGCTGGCCCCGCCATAGTGTTTGCCGCATAGGGGGTAGTTTTTGGGGTTTTATTTGGTTGCACAAATTTGAACAAATGAAGACGAAAATAATACGCTCATATAAAGTTAATCCTATTCTAAAAAGATGATTGAGTCGAACTCGAAATATCGTAACGCCTTTTCCGCACTTCTGATTCGTCGTGTAGTTATCGGTTGTGATTTTCGACAATCGATACTTGCCGTTCGGAAATTCCGGCTCCTCATTTGAATTTGGATTCATTAAATAATTTTATTTATGTATAATATCATTATTTACTATGATAAACCAATAAATCAGTCATTGAGTCTAAGTCGAAAGATCGTAACGCCTTTTCCGCACTTCTGATTCGTCGCGTAGTTATCGATTGTGATTTTCGACAATCGATACTTGCCGTTCGGAAATTCCGGCTCCTCATTTGAATTTGGTTTCTTTAAATAATTTTATTTATGGATAATATTATTATTTACTATGATAAACCAATAAACAATAATGATATTAGTATGGATTATCAGTCATGTAATTGCATGATTCATATTGATGGTTATTTTTTGTTAATTATGGTTTCATGGTCCAGTACTACATGTCGATCCTTTTCCGGTTGTAACAACAGCTGAGCAGCAGTGAGATTCCCATAGCGTGTCGAAAATCGAACGGACCTCTTTTTCTAATGTATGGAGATAGAAAGAGAGGTTTGTTCGATTTTCTGCTTCGAAACATCATCTGAGTCCCACTGTAGGACACAAAATTTTTCGAAACATGTCGGCTTTGTTAGTTTCTATTAAAAAACGTGTTCGGTTCTTAGTTTCGATTGAAAAACGTGTAAAACTTCTTCGAAACGCGTTGCTTTTATCGATTAAAAACGGAACTGCTACTTTCAAAAATTATTCATTGGGAACACTGCAGTGGATAAAGCGACAGTTGAGAAGCACGCGCACGTGTAGTGTTCTAAAGAGTTTAAGTGCTCGGAGAAATTCTCACGAGCATGAGAATATGCTCGACCTTTATGTGCTTTTAGAATTTAATGAGCATTTTTGAGCATTTTGAATTAGGATTTAAACAATCGTATTTTCTATTTTCAATAATAATAATTACATTGTTTAAATTTCGCGGGAAAATGCATCGCTTTAAATTCAACTCAAAACATTAATTTTCTATCAAAAAGACTCATTTTAAACACATCACACGAATTTCATCTGAAAAAAATCAATTTTTAACCAAAGTAGAACAGTTGAAATGTCAGAAAAATAAACGTTCAACAGAAAAAAAAATTTCAACAAGATATTTTTTTTTTCATCGAAACAAATTATTTTTTAACAAAAAACGTAACAATTAAATTTTTAGTTGGGGCAATCAATTTTCAATCAAAAAAATGAATTCTCAACGAAATAATTCAATCTGAAACTAAAAAAGATAAATTTACAAACCAAACATATAATATTCAAAATTTGCAGTTAGAGAAGAATATTTAAAAAAACGAGTTTTCAGTAAAATTAATTAATTTTTAACTGAAAATATAAATTTTCAAGCGAAAATGGAATCGTCATATCTTCAGTTGAAAAGAAAAATTAATTTTCAACTGAAAAGAAATGAACTTTCAACCAAAGAAATTAATTTTTAATCACAATGATGAATTTTTAAACAAAAATATTAAAATTTGACCAAATAGTAGACTTTTCAATCCAAAAGATGAATTTTCTTTCAACAAAAAAAAACGAATTTTCAACTAAATAGTTTTTTTCCAATGAAAGAAATGAATTCTTAACAAAAAATAGAATAGTTCAAGTGATTTTTCAACTGAAATGATGAATCTTCAATTTTTGAAATTTAATTTTGAACCAAATACATTGATTTTCAAAAAATAGTTCAATTTTCACCGAAAAAATTAATCTTCAATAAAATTAAAGTAAATTTTAAACGAAATAGTATAATTTTCAACTTAGAAAAAAATGTGCTTTTTCGATAACAAAAAAGTTATTTTTTAACGACATAATTCAATTTTAAACCAAAAAAGATAAATTTACAAACCAAAAATATAATATTTGAATTTTCAGTTACAGAAGTATATTTAGAAAAAACGAGTTTTCAGCGAAATTAATTAATTTTCAACTGAAAATATAAATATTATTGTAAGATGTCTGTTGTTGATCAGTGCAGTAAATATATACGAAGATGTTAGTTTTTTGATCTACTGATCTACCATTTATTTAAGAACGAGCTTTCGCTCCACGACGTGGAGCCTCTTCAGGTTAAAATATTCTCCATCATTTATCTGAAGAATATAGAACGACGTTTCTTATATAACAAAATTTTTTTATAGCAAATAT
>CAKNXH010059680.1:102152-115114 GCA_932178445.1 Andricus quercusramuli | reverse complement strand
ATTTTGGATAATGTCGGGGCCAGCGAAACGTTTCGCTGGCCCCGCCATAGTGTTGGCCGCATAGGGGGTAGCTTTTAGGGGTTGGTTTTGTTTGCACAAATTTGAACAAATTAAGACGAAAATAATGCGCTCATATAAAATTGATTTTGGATAATGTCGGGGCCAGCGATACGTTGCACTGGCCCCGCTAATGTGTTTTTTTTTTAGTTATCAGGTACTTCCAGCGTTGCACAAATTCTAATTTTGGTTGAACAAATTTGAACAAATTCTACACTAAATATTGGGCCCAAAAAAAAGTTGAATTTGCGTGGGTGGTGGGGCCAGCGAAATGGTCCTAGATTTAAACTGTTACCATTTGTAACATCTTTCAAAAAAGCAAAGAATGCATTAAGAGAGACATGGACTTCGAGTTATTTAAACTCTCCTTCTTAGTTTTATAATCCAACAAAAATGTATCCTTCTCTCCACAGTTATTCAGTATAGACTCAAGCGTACTTTCCGAAATTGAATAAAAGTTTTGGTCATTAACACCCTGTTCTAGAAGTAAATTATTATTATGAATAAAATCATAAATAAAATTAGAAATATTCATTGCAATTATTTACAGCTTGGAAGAAACAAATGTGACAATTGAGTTTTTTCGAAGTGAATCATTCACATAGACATATAATCCATTGGTATACTTACGTCTTAAATAAGATCCGAGGGACTCGTATCCATTCAAGGTTAAAAAGAGATCCATTTGCCTTATAGATATATACACTAGCACAAGAATGCAAAACTACATTGGCGGTTGAAATGCCCAACTACGTGGCAGAAAAGTTGCCACAGAGCAGGTTAGTATTCTGCTATAGCCGTTGGCGGGTAACTCTCTCGCGCAGGTTTCGCAACGCTCCGAAGTCAAGCATCTGACCGCCCATGCATCTAAGGCACGTGACGCTCTCATCGCGTGGCAGCCAGTCGACCCATTTCCTTTTCCATATAGAGCTTCGACCTCTCTAGGAGGTGGGAGCCCCTAAGCGTCGCCTAAAGAATACGCCTAGGCGATATACACCTCCAGTCTAATCCTCGACTTTAGTCTTTCTCCACTTCTGCCCCTGAGTCTCACCATAATATCGGTGAGGTCCCTGGAGCATAGCTTAGGAACCAAATCGCATCCACACCCTTGACGGCTATTCATCCCCTTAGTGCTTTTTCGCGTGATTCCTTAAATATAGAGCCGCGCACTCCTAAGCCACTAATCGAATGCCCACCACGACTGGGGTGCGGGGGGGGGCGGGGGGGGGTACGTCGGGGAGTTCAAGGATTTAATAAACCTGGTGCTATTCTGCCCTTGACACGGTGAAAACTGCATGGCGTGGGAGCATGAGAATTCGCGCCCTCGATATTCCAGGGGGCTTTGCTATTACTCCCTGGAAGGAATGCTCCTTAGTTTATGTCCCGCAGACTCAAGTCAGTCTGTTCCCCAGAGCAGCCACACCTCGCGATGCAGTCCCTCTGGTACACGATCACCAAGTCTCTAGTTCAGTTGGAGCCATAAGCCCTTCCACCAGTTACATGGTCACGTGATCCCTAAGAAGTAAAAAATTGGCTAATTTCAATAGTTTTTTGTGTTATTTTTGCAATGTTCGGGTTGGAATTTAAAAAAAAGGTCTCACGCAAGAAGTATTAAAGACAGCCATTTTCTCACTACAAATACAGATTTGAATCAAAACAGGAATAGGTCCTAATCATCTAAAAAAGATGTAATTCTAGTATCTATGAAGTTGAATGAGGCAATTTTATTTTTAGTTAGGGACCTGGTTCCAACCCGTTTAAATTTAGCAAATGACTTAAATTAATTACGAAGGTTGTCTTAAAAGTAGTCCATAAAGAACTATAACTTAAAATAAAACATAATTTCGACTGCCTTTGAGTTATTTTTTGTAAAAATAGCATCAACTATCTTGGAACTTGAAACAAGACATTATCGATGCTTTTTTCAAGCTCTCCCGGTCTAGATCTAGCTAATTCAAGATTTGTAATGTCGCTGAGCAATCGGAGAGGAGAGCGTCTCGAAACGGTGTTCAGCAAGGGCAAATCTCTTTCGTATTGGATTTGTAATTATTGTTTCTGTTATTGTTTTATTTCCTTGCTCTCCAGTTTTTATGCCTTACGGTTGAAATCCTCATGTACTTTTCTGTGAAAACGACTTGCCTCTACAACCCCTTTTCATTATTTTCTTCTGAAATGTCGATATTTGGTTGGATACTGGAGCTTGGATCCTTCTTGATCATAAGCCTTACGTGTCGGTGTGAATGGTACTTTATTTATTTTTGTTTCTTTTACTCCAGATCTTGTTACTTGCAGCCATTTGATTGCAGGGCAGTTTTCTCGGTTTTTTGCCATACTGACATCGTAAATCTGCATCGTATTGATTTTTTCTCTTTTTAGAACTTGGTAGTGGACCAATGATATCAGCTGCTACCATGGTCCATTCGTCTTCTATTACCCTTTTTCCTATAAATCTTATCTTATTTTGATTACTTCATTTTATTCCTTGACAAGTCTGGCAGTTGTTTACGTAATCTATCATATCCGAATATACACCTGGCCAGAAGTAATCTTCGAAACATTCGCGTAAGTTTTCTCTAAGCCTAAAGGTTTCGCCTGGTTTTCACCGTTGTTTTCCCGGAAAACTTGACGTCTAAGTTTTCTGGGTATGACTCTTTTTCTAACCAGTCAAGACGTCATTGACAGGTGCTGATTATATGGAGATACGAAGCAATCCATCGAGCAGATTACACCGGCACACAAAAAATAAAAAGTGGGCGGTACTTTTGACTACACCTATAAATTCCTATGTATTTTGACGCGCTGAATCAGAATTCGGTGCCCGTTTTGCCCGTACACCCTCAAAATTTAGAGTAAATCGCGAAAAGCCGTGAAAAAGCGCTGAAAATCGCATTTATAGATGTTGGTAAATGTTAGAAAGTATTCTTATGTGTGTTTCACACAAGATTTGAGTATATTTTGATGCGCTGAAGCCGAATCCGTTGACCGGTTTGCTTGTACGCCTCCAAATTTTGAGTAAATGGCGAAAAACCATGAAAAACCATGAAGGTCCACATCCATGGATCTAGAAGCCGAAGACTGCATGGCACCAGGGTGTGGTGTTCCAAACGGTGTCCCTAGGATACCAGGTTGCCTCCTACAGTATGCAGACCTTACCCCCGCATGCGGGGCTCTGCGGGGGTGGGCTTACATTTCCGTAGCTACTCGTGGGATCAGCATGGAGATGAATAAAAAAAAATTTAACTGGAGTGTGTGCAAGGAGCTGGAGGGTCCGATGAATGTGACGGAGGAGCCTGACGTTAGTCAAAAGACTGAGGCGAAACAAGATATAATGTTGGCGAAAAAATTTTTAACAGACGCTGAAGAACTCGTCGAAAAATTGACAGACGCATTAGAAAGGATGCACGATTTCTCTGACACGAAGAGGAATATGTTCATGCCAATCAGGCATGGACTGGAGGAAGCACAGGAACTAGCGATTAAGCTGAGAATGGCCGTAATAACAGCCGTTTACCGGTTTTGTTCGCGCCAACAGAAGTTGGGTGGGCCGCCGGCAAAAAGGCGAGGATAGAGGAAAGGAGGAAGGCAATGCAGAAGAAGAAGATGAGCCAATCTGGGACCCAGATAGAAGAAGCCGTGGTGACTCCCGCTCCCAAGCTAGGGAAGACGAGCGGGAGTCCACCCTGAGGCCCATAGAGGCGAATTCTTCCTCAAAGCCTATGAAGGAGAGACCGAGGCACGCACTGCTGCGACTGCGGTGACCTTGACGCCTAAAAGAGGAGAAGAGAAGGAGAAGCCTGCCACTGACGGAAAGCAGGCCAAGCCAACAAGGCGAACTCGCCCTGAGGCGGTCCTCATAAGACCGGCCGAAGGCTCGAGCTACGCGGAGGTCCTCAGGGACTTCGAACGAAATGTGAAGCCGGAAACCCTTGGAGTAACAATCAAGGGTGTCAGGCAAACCCGAAACGGAGAGGTCCTTGTGGAGGTAGGGTCGAAGGCGAATGGCAGATCCAAATTGTCGGCGGCCATCAAAGAAGCGGTCCGCGCTGTGGGCAGCGTGCGCAAGCTCGTCCCTCGCATTGAGGTCGAGATCCTGGACCTCGACACTACCACCGATGCGGCAGAAGTGGAGGCCGCCGTTCGTAAACACTTCAATGAAGCAGCAAGCGGCGAAGTAAAGGTCAGTATGACGAAGAAGTCCTTCAGAGGTAATCTAAAGTCCTTCGTCGAGATGAGGGAGGAGCTTGCCGCAAGGCTTCTCGCACGGGCACCTCAAGGTAGGATGGGTGTCCTGTCGCGTGCGGAAGAAGACGGAGGCCTTGAGGTTTTACCGCTGCCTAGGCTTTTATCACGTGGCAGCAGGCTGCAGGGGTCCAGACAGGATGAAGGCATGTTGGAGGTGCGGCAAGGAAGGCCATAGGGCTGCGGGGTGCGAAAGCACCCCTCAGTGCTACCTCTGCGCCGCAGAAGACAACAAGCCCCGGACAGATCATGTGCCTGGGACGAGGAGGTGCAGGGCACTCCGAGAGGCGACCTCGTTGAGCCAATGTTGAAAGCCGAAGCACAGCTTATTGGCCTTACCCCCATGTCCTTGAAGTAATGCGAAAGCGGTTCCGAGGACATGGGTTGGCAGAAAGAGAAGGTGAGTTTAGTGAAGCCCTGGGATAACGACTATCGTGCCGTCATGGCCATCATGCCCACCGTCACCTCGTGTAGGTGCCCTGCTCGCAAGTACAAGCAAAAAAATATATATTTATATGACAACGTTAAATTAGCAGTGAAACCAGACAAAATGATACACTTTGAGGAAGCAGTAGCTTCTAGATCCATGGATGTGGACCTTCACGATTTCTCATGGTTTTTCGCCATTTACTCAAAATTTGGAGGTGTGCGGGCAAAACGGACATACATAGGAATATATAGGTGTAGTCAAAAGTACCACGCACTTTTTATTTTTTGTGTGCCGGTGTTATTGATGGTTGTCTCGAAATGACTCGGACAGAGAGCGAGAGAGAGAGAGGGCAGAGTACAGGCACAGGCATAATGATGTGGCGGCATTATGCATTAATAGCTTGCCCTGAATATAGGACTCTTAGCGAAATGGATGGCTTTCTTTATATGCATTCTATTGCCCATCTTAGGAAACGAAGATTACATCCCACATTGGGACGTTACTATCCAAATTGATTGTTATATCCGAGCCAGTCGACCCGACATCATGATGCGTGAGACAAAAGGTGGAAGAGTCTGTATTATTGACATTACTTGAGCACTTAACCGGAATTTGCAGGCAACCAATACAACCAAGATCCATGAGCATTTTGAGCTAAGGTATGAAGTAAATACAATTTGGAGGAATGTGAAACATGGATCTATTCATCCTTTTGTGATATCGGCTAGAGGCAAGATGCACGCAAGATGCAGCTCAAAAAGACGGTTTACTAAACACCTGCCGCACTGTAAGAAACTTACTAGACCATCAGGAAGTAGGAGACTAAAATCCTATGGAGTCACATATGGTAGCTCTAAAAAAGCTATCGGAGGCTGCTGATGTCACAACAGAGTCCAAATATGAAATTCAAACTACGCTATGCCTCTAATGTTGTGCCTACTTCAACACTGACGTAAGAGATTTAAAAAATCGTATTACTTTAATTCGTAACATCGTTAACTCATCAGGCTCTTCAGTGAGTCCGTGGTTGGTGGCGGAAAAGACAAGATAAGAACCCCCAAAAAAGTTTGTAAAAACTCATGATCATGCACCTGGCTGCAACCCAGTCCGTGGACGGTGGGGTTAAAAAAACCAGGCTTGCCTGATACGTCAAATTAGACATACTGTTCTTAGCAGATCACTCGTGAATGCTGACATATATCGGAACAGCCTCGTGCAGACTATTTAAAAATCAACCTCGAACAAAAATGCCTACGAAACGTTGAGCTCTAATCATTTTAAGCCTGAGCGAAAAAAAGAGCTTCTCCATTTTTTCCGTATTAATAATAAATAAGCCTCGGTGGCTCAGGCGGTTAGGCACTTGAACTTCATGTTAGAGTTTCAGGGTTCGATCCCTGTGTCGGTACCTCTGGAAATGTTTATGTGTACTTTTACAGAGGTTCTGGTAGTTCGGATCCCACCTTAAGGGGTTAGCCCTACTTGCAACGCAATAAAAAAGTGAATTTTATCGATTTTTGTTTTAAAAATGTAAAAATACTTTTTGGTAAAAGTTTTTATACTTGAAAGAGTATGATATAAACCTAATTTACACTAATTTTTATTTGAGAATACACATTATTTCATAACTTACAACTCACACACCGTAGTATGATTTTTTGAAGGTGTATTGCGGTAAGCAATACTGCTCAGGACTCGATCATCTAAAATGGGAAAATCAAAAATATTTCAATAAATTATAAGTTTTTCTAGTCCTTAACCGAAGGATTTGGGCAAAAAAATTTTTTTTTACAAAATGGCGGCCAGTCAAAGTTGAGAAATCGATTTTTGACCACAAAAAAACTCATTCGTTTTTAAAATTAAAAAAAAGCTTTCGATAAAAAATAACTCCTTCGATTAAGGACTGCTTTTTCATATCACAAAAAAAGGTTGCCAAGTTTGGAAATGATCGGTTAAGCGGTTTTCTAGAAATCTTGCTCACCGACTTTGAAAACGTCGTTTCGAGAAAAACGCAGTTTTAAATAGTTCTGAAACTGTTCTGTAACTGTTCGAGAACGTTCGTTTTCGCGGCAGACAAATGTTGCCCAATAGTGCCGAACAATTCTATACGCCATCCAGTTAGTATATAGATCAGTGGCCTAAACGGACCCGCCTACGCTTCCGACTAAATAACTTCTACAATTTCATTCAGATATCATTAAGACTATCACAAAATATTTTTCAAATGATGTACTTTCAGAAAATGTCAAAACCCAAAAATCGAATTTTTCAAAATTTGCAAGTAGTGTTAACCCCTTAAGCTATAGGTCCCACCATTATGCACCTGGCTGCAGCCCAGTCCGTGAATGATGGGGTAAAAACCACGTTTTGCTTAATATGTCAAATTATTCATACTGCTCTCATCAGATCTCTTCATTGCATTACAAAAATGTGTCCGTAACTGATGATATATACCGGTGTTACGTACGAGATAATAATTTTTTATTTTAAAAACCTGTGAAAGAGCTTTAACTATTACATAATGTACCGGAGGTTCAAGCTGCCAAATTAATTTATTAATTTCTTTAATTTTGTGGGATCGTGACTACCATCTTATTGATTCAAAATGTTTTCTTTTTCGGCCAAAGGAATCAAGAAGGCAAAGTAATTTCACTTTTGACTTACCCTAACTTATAGCTCGCCGCACTTCATTCGTCAGAGAGAAGAAAGGAGCGGGCAAGGATTAGATTTCTTGTTTTTGGGATAGGACGTAACTTGTCGGGTTCACACCTTTCCCTGGACCGTCGCACTTCGTAGAGAACTGCACTTGGCCCGAATCGCCGTTTCTATTCTGGGTGCACTAAGCTGATTTGCAGAATCGGCACATCCATCATGGTAGGAAACGAACTCTGCTGGTTTTTAATTTAAGTGGCTACACATCTGTACGTTGTTATGTCACTTGAATTCGCGTTCTGTCTTCCGTCGACTAAAGATCCGAAAATGTTTTACGTCCGTTCGTAGATCTGTCAGGGCAAGTCAATTAAATTTGTCAAATTAGGTCCGATGATGCCGTCATTCGATGCCATCCCGGTTCGTCCGAATTTGATAGAAACGTGGGTCCGTTGATGCCGTTTGAATGTCGACGTCCGTTGATATCTAATCAAAAATAAGGGGCCGGGTCAGTGATACCGTTTGAAAACGTCGTTCCTGGCCAATGACTAACTTTAATTATTAATGACGTTGCGGCCTAGCTCAGTTACGCGTCGAGTGCAGACGGGCAAGAGAAACTGTGTTTTTTCCGAATTCCTTAGTACTTCTAATTGGAACAAGAAGTCGTAAAGAACTGCCATGAGAATTTTGAGTATGACCGACTCGAAGGTACGAATGCATAGGTGAGGTAGGGCATTTTTGCGAGCATTGCTAATTTTAATTGGATGATCGTTGTCAAGCGACCATTTGGGAGAGACCCATGGAAGGAAGCTATATTGTGAATCGCTGAATTCTGAAAAATTGCTGACTGTCATAACGTGACTTAGAGACACGTATGATTCCTTTAATTTAATTTTTTTTTATAATTTGAATTTGACTGAATATCGGTTATTAATTGTTTTCAATTTAGTTTATTTATTTCAGTATGAAATTAATCATTAATAATTTTGAAAACAATTTGTAATAGTAAGAAATTGTTAATTAGACAAGGTTGATTTATTAATTATTATTAAGGGTTAATTATTATAGGTTGAAAGATAAGGAAATGCACTCGCACCTCAAGCGAATCATTAGGTGTAGTAGTGCATAGGTAGAAGCGTCAAACGGTGTTCGTATGAGTACTCTCCTTGGAATGATTCGTATTGCCGTCTTCTCTCTTACCTTCTCTCTAGTTCTCACGTCTCTCTATCTTACCCTAACTTATTAGCATGGGTGAAGGAATGTTCATGCTGGCTTGTGTTTCAAAAATGCTTACGTTGCGTAAATGTTCCTGGAGAGTTGAATTTAATTTTGAATTGGTTAAATACAAAATTTAATTACGTACCAGGACGGTTCATAAGATTGGGACATCGCTGTGCAGACTATCAAAAAATCCAACTCTACGAAAAATGCATCCGACATATTGGGCTGTAACCCAATAGAGTATAAATCTGACGTGTTACTTTTTGGATTAAAATATTTGTTAATCCAACGTAACAATGTTTCTAGCGTATCAAAATGAAATATATTGTTTGCACTAACTTCAAAACCCATTATAATCGCACGTGCGATCCTGACGAGGCTGAGAAACCGTCTGAGCAATTTCGAATTCGAATTGTCCGAAGATGATGGATCGCCCTTTTGTACATGGCTGATGATACCGCGCAGATGTATTCTCCACTACACCCTTTTCCTCCTAACCACTTGCCGGTGATTATCGATTAAATGCGTGTGCCCCGTCTCGTCGACGTTTTTCAATATCTTTCGATATATTTTTCTTCGTGCCGGATACGCCGAGCGCGAATTCAACAGCTATCGTTACTAACGCGTGAAGGCCAAAAGGCCAAAGTTCGAAAGGCGATGAAAAATTAATAATTCCTTTTCCGGCGTCAAACCGACCTTTCAATTTCTATCAAAATTGGTTCAGGTATCATGAATCTGTTCAAACTGTGAAGCAATTCGTTACACGATAACTGTTATTATACATTAAAATATTGATACTTTATTATTATCTATGTATTGATATGATGAGTTGATGAGCTACGGAAAATTCAATATGAATACAATTACGGATATTATCATTGTATGGTTATAAGATTGGTGTATCCCATATGAAGATGAGTGAATATTTCTAATGAATTCTCGTTTTGATAAACAAGCTGAAATCCTTAGCTATAAAAAAATAAAATCCAAATAGTTCATGCATATAATTTAACTATGCTAGCTGAAAAGTGGTGAAAAAATGGATTAATTTCAAATTCTCGTAGGGTCCATGATAAGTTATAGTTTGATGCCAATGTAACAGGCCATATAAAAATCTTATCATCATACACGGAAAAAAATCGCACTGTTATAGTAGGTTGAGCTCTTAATATTACAGCACGGAACTTCATGTGTGGAATTGGAATGAATCCCTACCAATATTGGCATCAGGTTAGACAATTTTAGCATTAGATGGCTCATACCATAAAGGAACTGTGCCTTGCTATATTTGTAAAGAACTCACTCTACTAGAGTATGAGTACTCTTACAAAAGCGATTTTAGGCCACGCCTACCGGTGCTTGCTGTGAAGCTAGGCTCGTAAGTAGGCGTGGCCTAATATCTCTTTTGTAAGAGTACTCATACTCCAACAGAGTGAGCTCTTTACAAATATAGTAAGGCGAAGTTCGCGCTATTTTCGCAAGGGATAACGGCTTCAAAAGTATTGAATGAAACCTGCGGCAAAAGCATGACTAGTGTTCTTACTATTATAGCCGTATTTTTTTCTCCGTGTAGAGTTTCTGTAATTGATGCTAGAATCTCCTAGCAATTGTTTTATTTTGGAAACCACGTGGTGATTTGAGGTTAGGAAGGAAGAAAGGAAAAAATGAATACACAACACTATTACTTAATTTTAAATACTAATTATCCGCGCAGTAAGTGGGGTTTTCGAACTGATTACTCAAATAAGGTTAATTTTAGTTACGGATCGCGATTTTATTTGCGAACTGCCAGCGCAGAAGGCGTCAGACATGGCGGTAAATTTGAAAGTATATAGACTTAATATTGTTCGAAAATAGAGAAAATTATAAAAATTTTAATAAATCTGCTGTTGCACATTGAAGAGTCGATAACAGTTTGATTTATTAAGTTGAAACATTGCAAAAAAAATCGAATGTTTTTTTTAAGAATTCAAAAACGCTAGTTTTTGTTTTACTGATCCAATAAATCTTTAAATTATACTTCACAAATAATAATTCATCTCGCATCCGTGAGTACGTCTTTGATGATGTCACGGCTCTGAAAAAATGTGTAATTTCTACAAAAAAGTATCCTGACCAGTGCCCGGTCGGCTCCCGACCATAAAATGTAACCAGGATTGCCCTGACCAATCAACCGTCCGGCTCCCGAATAGGTGATTCAAGGAAAATGTAGCCCGGTCGGCTCCCAACCGGTTCCTGACGAGCCGTTCACGCCAGCATCTATTTTGGCTCCCGAAACGCGCGCAGCCTGCCTCTCTGGTAGGTGGCTGCGCTCGACTAGGTTTTAAATTTGAATGCATGCAAATTTTGTTCAAAGAATTCTCATAGAAATAATATTAATACACGTAATGATCCTAATGTTAGTAAAACAAGTAGTAAAAATGCCTGAAGATTATTTTTAAGAATAAAATCAAGATAATATTATTACTCATGATAATGGCAATGCATAACAATCTTATTTCATAAAATTAATCTAAAATTTCTACAGATACATCATACATAGGAATCGTCAAATTCACTATGCATATTAATTCTTATATGTACATTTACTATAAACAATAATAGACTCGTAAGATTAAATGTCCATCTTGTGCACGGAAAAAAAAAGTTCATTAAACTTTCTTGAAGTATAGAACTAACTTAGAATAACTCTACAAGGATTCTGTAAACTTTATATTGAACTCCGATTTGAAAAAGTTTAATAAAATATATAGAGAAATTCATGAAAGAATGCTGAAAACTTTCGTAGAAATCACAATTGAGGTATTGAAAGTTTGTAATCACATAATTATAAGGTTTAAATACCTCAATTCAGTCAAATGTATAGAAAAATTCTTCAAAAAATGTTGAAAAATGTCATGGAAATTCGATTCGAAGTATTGAGTGTTTGTGAACTACTTCAATCTAAGATCTATAGACTTCAGTTCTTTAAAATGTAGCTGCGCAGTCGCTACTGTCCGCAGGCAGCGACTTCTCCGCATCACTCCCGCGTGAAAAAAAGAATTCAAGGCTTAGAGAACTTTAGCACGCGTTGAAAATTAAAATATTAAGTTTGTAAAAAAAGTATTGGGAAACTATAAAGTCCAAGGAACTTTCCCAATATGTTAAAAATGGTTCATATTTTGTAATTAAAATGCTGTGAAACAGCTAACAAACTGATGTTTTTTTACAAACTTCATAATGATTTTTAAAACTTCAGAATGATCTGACTTTATAAAATTTTAAAATTTTGTCATTCGCTTCGACGTATATTTATGATTGAGTTCGATTATTCTCTAAGATGTTTCTTTCTGATGAAAGCCCACAGATGAAGCCGAAACGTCAATAAAAAGGAATTTTGACTCGATTTCTTTTTTTAATTTTTTCTAAATGTATCGTAAGACCGAAATAAAAATATGAAAACTTTGTTTTCTCTCATATTTTCTTAATGGTAGTTAGTTTGGCTATTGACACAATTTAGATTCTAAAAAAGTTCTCGTAGATGACGTCTTGAACGACCTGGTGCACGTTCCGGTGCACCCGGGTAGTGGACTTGCCATTTAGAGATGTGTCGGTTATTGGAAAACTTAAGATTTTAATTTTCAACGTAAAAAATTCGAATAGATTCAACTTTTCCCATGTCATATCTTATTTAATCGATTCAAAAAATATAGAATTGGGAACTCAACTTTTAAAATTATTTGCAATGCAAGCCCTTAATTTCATATAACTTATATAAACTTATTCTATATAGCTATATAACATCTTATTAATCTTGAACCTACTAGAATTTATAACCAAAAAAGAATTTGCGATTAAAAATTTGTTCGAAATTTAAAGTTTCCAAAATTTAAAAAATGTTAAAGATCCGGAAATTTGTAATTACCTAAATTTTAAACTAAAATTTCGAAATATGATATTCTTGAAATTACTGACATTATAAATATAAAACTCCAGAAATTTCAAATTTCCGAAATCATTAACCTAGAATTTTCAAATCACAAAAGTTTGTCAAACAGCCCTGCACAGCTGTAGCTTATATTTTAGATTTTTTGGGGCATTATTTCTCAACTGCCCCAACTTTAAAAGTCATGTTCTTTGATTTTCTTCAAATTCGGGGAATATGTTCACCTACCCGATAGTACTTAATCGACAAATTTATAGACCACAAAAACCACCCCCCTCCAAGTGATGGGGGTGACATTTTCAACCCCAACGCCTGCACGGGTATTTTCAAAAGCTTGTAACTTCCTTTCTATTTTAGCGATTTAAAATTTTTATGAGGGTTTTCGAAAGGTTATTTATTACTCTTTTCTTCTATTTTATTAACGAAAAAAACTAAACAAAATTT
>CAKNXH010059680.1:75618-92152 GCA_932178445.1 Andricus quercusramuli | reverse complement strand
TCAAGTTTAGTGACGTCTTAAGAAATGTTCAGGGAATAATTCGCACCCAATAACCTTCAATGTTGTCCTCTCCAACCATCTTGTATTGTACCCGAAAAATGCCCAAAAAATAGAAAACAGCAATTTCACGTAAAATGTGTGCCAAAGACGACTTCTTATAACCTGTTTTTTACATAAATGATTATTATTCGGTAATACGAAGCTTACTAAGTATTTTTTAATTAATTTTTAATTGTTTAAACAATTATGAATTGCTGAAACAAATTTTTTTTTCCCAGTAAATCGTGAAAAGTTATTTTTATTTATTTTTTTTTCCATACTTTTTCTCGGATGAACCCGGTTTTTCGTCATAGCCACGGACTAAGTCAAGTGACTGATGAGATCAGGATGTTATAAGTTATTTCAATACGTTGTTTGAAATCATTTACGATGATGTTGTAGGTACAAAATTAGAAGCATGATGTAGTTTGCAGTTTGGCTTTGCCGCTGTTATCCTTACACAGCGGCCGTGAGTGTTGAAGGTGACACCAGTCGCCTCTGGATGCTTTCTTAGAGCTACCATGTTATTATATTTTATATATATATATTTTATATATTTTATTATATATTTTATTTTATATTATTTATTTATTTATATTTCATTATTATTTTTTTTTCATACTTTCTCTCGGATGAACCCGGTTTTTCGTCATAGCCCCGGACTAAGTCAAGTGACTGATGAGATCAGGATGTTATAAGTTATTTCAATACGTTGTTTGAAATCATTTACGATGATGTTGTAGGTACAAAATTAGAAGCATGATGTAGTTTGCAGTTTGGCTTTGCCGCTGTTATCCTTACACAGCGGCCGTGAGTGTTGAAGGTGACACCAGTCGCCTCTGGATGCTTTCTTAGAGCTACCATGTATCACGCCATAGGTTCTTAGTCACTTGCTTCCTGATGGTCTAGGAAGTTTCTTACAGTGCGACAGGTGTTTAATAAAACCGCCTTTTGAGCTGCCGCCAGTACCCTACTGACTCCTAAATGTTCAAGATGTTCAGTGCATCTTGCGTGCACATTGCCTGTACCCGAAATCACAATAGGATGAATAGATGCATGTTTCACATTCCTCCATATTGCCTTAACGTCATGCCTTAGCTCGCTATACTTATGAATCTTGGTTGTATAGGTTGCCTGCAAATTTCGGTTGAGCGGACAAGCAATGTCGATGATGTAGACTCTTCCACCTTTTTTCTCTCGCATCACGATGTCAGGTCGATTAGCTCGGATGTAATGATCCGTCTGGATAGTAACATCCCAATATAAGATGTAGTCTTCATTTTCTAAAGCTGACATTGGAATGTATCTATAGAAAGGCATCCATTCTGTTAAGAGTCCTAGGTTTAAGGCAAGTTGTTGATGTACAATGCCCGCCACATCATTATGTCTGTGCGTATATTCTCTTTGAGCCATTACGCGACAACCATCAATAATGTGCTCGATGGATTCGTTGGTATCTCCACATAATCGGCACCGGTCAACCACGTCTTGATGTAACACGTGTTTGCGATAATTCCTGGTGCTAACAACTCTATCCTTAATCGCAATGACGAATCCTTCCGTTTCTGGATACAGGAGTCCCTTTCTCAGCCAAATATTGGATGCCTCACTATCCACTTCATATTGATCTAGCGTTTTGGGGTGTTCGCTGTGGATGGCTTTCTGTCTCCATTGCGTTTCTAATTCCTCTATGGTTTCTGCCCTGATATTGAAGGCCTCCTCTGAGGACAAATTCAAGGGCGTGTAGCCAAGATCCGCTTTACAGATGGTGTTGTAAAGCGAAACATCTCGCTTGCTGTTAAAATAGTCTCGCAACTGTGTAACTTGTGACTCACACAGTTTTCTGACATCTAAAATGCCTCTGCCCCCTCTATGTCGTGGTAGAACTACCCTTTCACTCGCCGAATTACGGTGGTGCATTCGGTGTTTCGTCATTTCTACGCAGATGATTCTGTTTAATCGTTCAAGGTCAGTGTTCGACCATTTGATGAGCCCAAAGGAGTACGTGAGAACAGGGATGGCGTAGGTGTTGATTGCCCTGATCTTGTGTGCCGAGTTAAGAGAACTCTTCAGAACCAATCTGAGTCTTGTAGTGAAGGCAGTCGTTAGGCTTTTCTTAACTATCGTATGCTGAATACCCTTAGATTCAAGAATACCCAGGTATTTATATGACTCGCCCTCAGCAATTGCCTCGATGTGATTCCCGAAATCGTTGCCTATCTCTGCGGTCCCTAATTCTCCTCTGATTGAATGCACTGTTCGGCATTTATCTAGTCCAAACTCCATGTTGATATCATTGGAAAACTGCTTTGTAACATCAATCACTTGTTGCAATTTCTCGTCCGAACTAGCGTATAGCTTCAGGTCATCCATGTATAGAAGATGGGTCACTTGATGACCATCCTCATTATCATTTACTCGGAACCCATGAGACATGCTATTTAAAGTTTTGCTCAATGGGTTCAACGCTAAACAGAACCATAATGCACTGAAGGAGTCTCCTTGGAATATACCAGTCTTAATGCGTATTGATCTAGTTATCCTCAGTTGTCCATGATCAAAATACTTGATTCTTGTACCCCATAGCATCATCGCACGACTTAGGAAGTCAATGATGCGTGGACAAATTTTGTATACTTTTGAGACTTCAAGCAAATAGTCATGTGGTACGGAAGGAAACGCTTGCTTGTAGTCAATGTATGACATGTGCAAGTTCCTTTGGTGTTCACGAGCTTGCGTCATGGCAACAGCGTCTATGGTGACTAGATCTTTACTGCCTCGGGAGTTTTTACAACATCCTTTTTGTTCTTCTGTAAGGATGTCATTCTCGTCACAGTGAAAATAAACCTTATCTGCTATGATTGCTGTAAGACATTTATATATTGTTGGAAGACAGGCTATCGGTCGAAATTCAGATGGATTTTGAGCGTCTGGTTTTTTAGGCAACATATACGTAGTACCCTGCAGCACAAAGCCTGGCATCAGATCTGGATGTTCGATGATCTTCTGAAAACACCGTGCCAACGCAGGATGCACACTAGTCAGGTACTTATACCAGAAATTGTGCACCATGTCCGGACCTGGAGCTTTCCAGTTACATGCTTTTTTCAAAACCGCTGAAACATCTAAAGCTGTGATGTTCGTCAGCTCCATTTCAGGGTTATTGCTTGCTCTTGCTTTCTCTAGTTGGAACCACGCAGTGTCCAAATTGCTTCTGTTAGTTTTTCCCCAAACGTCTGACCAATAGTTAGTCATTTCTTCCAATTGAGGGACTTCGGTGTCTTGCTGGTTATTTTGCTGTACACTCAGTTCACGATAGAACCTTCTTTCGTCTGTCTGAAAGGTTCGATTTTGTTGCCTTCTTGCACTACTTTTCTTGTACCGACGCAGTCTAGCAGTAAGAACATCAAGTCTCTGCCGCTGGGAGTCTATAATCTCATCCAATATTGCTGGTGTCAATGTCTCGATGTACCGAGGGTGGATGATTTTAATAACATGGTGTATCAGCTTTCTGGTTCGATTTCCTTTTTTATATTGAGTCAGTCGACCCAATTTGCACCTTACTTTGCTGACATCCATATCCAACCTGATCTTCCATGGCGGATCTCGCTCCTGTCTTGGGGCGAAGACTGCATTTATAGGCCTAGTTCTGCGGCCCAGCGTTCTAACGGTTGTCACAGCTGCACAGTATACAAGAGTTTGCACCTCTAACGCATTTTGTGTTGCGTTCAAATGCATACGTAAAACCTTGCTGTTTAGGTGTTCTATTAGTGCACGCAGATCATTTGTGATGTTCATCTTGGGCAGTGAATGCCTTTGTGTTGGTTCTACATGTCTGAACTCTAGTAGAGCATGACCAAAATTCCTTTCAAGGTGCTGTAGATTTTCTGGGACTTCGCTGTTTATATCATCGTTTAGGATATCCGGATGTGGTTCTAGTCCATCCGGTACTTGATGTTCATTATCCCTAGCACCTATGTCTTCAGCTGCAATCAAGTTTTCGTTTTCCACATCTTCCAATGGAAGTTCATCAATAGGAAGCTGCTGTTCCACTTCCATTTCGATGGCAGCTATTTCAACAGCTGAAAGCAATTTGTTTACAGATATCGAGCGTTTTTGATCTGCTAGATTCTGCTCATTTATTCTTGTGGCTAGCCCTGAGTACTTAAGTAAGAAGAGATGATGATGTTCTCTCCTTACACTTTGCCCACTTTTCTTTGCCAAAAAATAAAAGCGCATCACATCTCTGTTCATATGGTATTCCATTTTAATCGCTTCCTTGGTTGTTGAACTTCGGCTTCTGGCACTGGTTGTATTAGGCCATCTACCTCCGGAGGATGTGGTGGTGCTGGATCATCACCAGGTTGAGGAAGAACATCAATTGCCACTGCTTGTTCGTGTGACGTGGCTTCCTCTAACTGCTGTTCATTGCCGTTGTTCTTCCACTCCAAATCAACCTGCTGTTTAATCTCCATTGCTCGATCTTCTGAGATGAGTAGATTAGTCCTGATGTCCTTCACCTTAGCGATAAGATCTCTCAATGCGACTTTCTCTATTTGAGGATACTTTGCGGCAAATTTCGTTCTGAAATTTTGTCCTTTTTTGCGTGATGTTTCAAACTTCGCACTTTCATAATAGAGACGCATCAATTCCTCATTCATTGTGGTATCCCACTTGATGCTCTCCCACGGTATTTCTGTTGAAGTGGTTGGCTGTAAATAACTGTTTGATTAGTGAGATCTGCCTGACCATCTCGCAGCTCACCATCACCACCGTCCCGCATGCTGTGGCCCCCAGCGGTGGCTCCAGGGGCGCCCCGACGATCCTCGGGTAGCGACAAGCGTTTCAAAATTTTTAAAATACTCTCCATTATCATGTATGGGTTTTGGTGTTCCTCTTAGTCACTTTCCTCTTCGTTTTCTGCCTGTCTGGCATGGGAAACCCTGTCAGTAGCAATGCTACGGCCAACATAGCCTTCAAATTCATGAGAGGAAAGCTCAAGCCCTACCGCGACGACAACGCGAGAACACCTTCGGTAGGGTTATTATAAAAAATGAGGAAACTCATTTTTCTCTCAGGCTTAAGATGGTTACAGCCCAATATGTCGAAGGCATTTTTGGTTAGAGTTGGATTTTTTGTTTGTTTGAATATTATGCACGGGGTTATCCCGGTATATATTATCAGTCACGGACGCATTATTATAATGCAATCAAGTGATCTGATAAGAGCGTGTGCCTTGACATATTGGGCAAAGCCTGGTTTTTACCCCATTATTCACGGACTGGGTTGCATTCAAGTGCATGATGGGGGGACCTGCAGCTTAAGGTGGGTTCCGAACCACCAGAACCTCGGTAAAGGTAAATAGAAAAATTTCAAGAGGTACCGGCTCAGGGATCGAACCCCGGACCTCTGAGGTGAAGTCCGAGCGTCTAACCAACTGAGCCACATTATTATTATTATTATTAAACATGTGATGAATGTTAAGAGTTATATTTTTAATTCTACATGCTTTTGAATTGCTAAAACAATTTCTATTTGCATAATAATCTCATTTTTCCCAAAACTCACGAGAATTTAGTTTTTTCTTTCAGAAAAGGCACAATAATTACCCCTGTAGATTAATGGAACCTGTGAAATGAAAATAATTTGTATGTTAGTTGTTGATAAATTATACGAATTTATACAGAGAAATAATTTTTTGAATCATAGTTGAATGGGAAGGGAAAATAGAAACATTTAATGTTCATTTTCTAAAATCTTTATCTCTTCTTTCATTGTGCAGTTATAATGAGGCAATAATTAGAACAATTAACGATTCGGACAAGTAAAAATTAGATCTAATGATAATTCAGAAATAAAAATTATGTGAAATAGGGATTCGAAGAAATGGCGGAAATTATTACTCCAGATGATAATTCGGAAAAATAAAAATGAGGAAAAATAGAAATTTTGTTATTTTTGCTCAAAAGATTGTCGATAAGAAAAAAATTATAGCCCTTCTAGAAATAATAAATTGAAAACAATTCAGAACGATAGAAAGAAATTTGAATTGGTGGTTATGATGTGGCAATTTGATGGCAGCACTTTCGTCTCGCGGGAATTATTTGAAAAAGTTTATTTACTTTTTTTCGAGGCAACACATTTTAAGCAATATGTTCATGAAAAAAATCAAATAAATGTTTTGTAATAATTTCCGCAAGCTGGAAGTGCTGTAGTCAACAAATTTTCTAATGAGGTGAAATTTTTCCATCAAATTATTCGTTTCATTGTCTATAATTTTATATAAAAACATGCAATTTATCAAATAAATTACTGAAAATATTTTAGGTACAGAACAATTGAAATTAAACGAGAGTAAAGCTATTCAGATTATTCCTCAACTTCTAATATCCTACGGATATTAGCATTTTCACTTGTTAATTCGTCACCCTCTGTCACACTATCACTCTCACTTGGAAGATTTATCATTTCAATTAAAAATTGCATCTCTGGTTGAAGATGTAACTACTTTGTTGAAAATCAATTTATCTTTTTTTGGTGAAAGTTCAACTATTTCGTTGAAAATCGATATTTTGCATTTAAAAATTAAACTATATATTTGAAAACGTATGTACTTTGTGGAAAATTGGACCTTTTTGTACAAAAAGTCATCTTTACGGTTGAAAATTCATCTTTTTGGCATAAAATTCAACTATTCTTTTTCTTTGAATCTTTTTTGGTTGGAAAAGATTTTTTTTCAGATGAAAATGTAACTATTATTTCATTTGAATTTTCCATAATTTTATTTGAAAATTCATCTCTTTTTTTTAATATTCTTTTTTTGGTAAAAATTCATTTATTTAATTTTTGGTAGAAAAATGGTCTTTTTTAGTTTGAAATTCGTCTTTTGGTAGATATTCATCTTCTTGGTCCAAAATGCAATTATTCTAGTTAAAGATTCACCATTTCAGTAAAAGATTCATCTGTCTGGTTTAAAATTCAATTATTTCAGTTAAATATTTACAATTTTATTTGAAAATTCATCTCTTTTTTTGTTTGGTTAAACATTAATTTTTTAACTTAGAATTTATTCATTTAAGTTTTGGTTGACAATTTATCTTTTTTAGTAAAAATTAATTTTTTTTTGCTTGAGAATTCAGCTATTTTAGTTGAATATTCATTGTTTTAGTAGAAAACTCCTATGTTTCGTTTAAAATTAATTTTTTTTTACTAAAAATGTTACTATTCCATCTTCGGTTGGAAATTATAATTTTTTTAGTTCAAAATTCAACTATCTGGTTGAAAATTTGACTTCTTTAATCAACAATTCAACTATTTTGTTAAAAATGCATGTATTTTGTTGGAAGATTGTATTTTTGTATACAAAATAATTCTTCTTATTTGAAAATTAATCTTCCGGTTCAAAAATTCATCTTTTTGGTTGAAAATTCGAGTATTAAAGTAAAATAGTCATACTTTTAGGTTAAAATTTATTTATTTATTTATTTAAATTTAACTATTCAGTTGAAAATTCATCACTTTGGTTGAAAATTCAACTTTTTTTTATTGGAAATCCGTTCTTTTGTTGAAAATTAATTTTTAAAATTGAAAGTATAACTATTTCATTTTTTCCGTAAAAAATTTATATTTTTAGTGGAAAATTTGAGTATTTTTCAAAAATTGATTCATTTGACAATATTTTGCTCTGTTGTGTTGAAGGATGTTCATAATAAACGTCATGAATTGATATAAATGTTTGCGCTTTACGGCAAATACGAATTTGTTACTTTAAGTTGCCCGGAAAATTGAAAAACTTGACCGGGAAAACCCGGGAATTTGAAATCGTTTGCCAAATCGCCACCCTAAAAATGTCTGTGCTTGGGGAACGATAACCAGTTGTTGCGATGATTCATGCATGTATTCAATACAATTTTGAACTATTTCTCCTGTAAATACTATAATTTTTATTGTTTAGACGCAAAAATAGTTTAATGTGTAACAGTTTTTGAATAGTTAAACCTCCAATTCCATTTCTGTAAATTATTGTTAATTGATTTAACTTTTTTATTACATAAAGCCTTCTGAACAATCTAATATTACATAATTAAAAATTTGAAACCTCTAAAATTCAAAGATGTTAAGATTAGGCATTGCAAATCAAATTATTTCAAATATTCAAAATTGATTATTTCAAATATTCAAAAGTAAAAATATTCGTGAATTTCAAATCAAACTTATTTATAGATTCCAAATTTCTACATGCTGGAAGACATTTAAAAAGATTGGATAATTTTCCTACTAAAAATTAAAAGAATTTAATGAGTTATCTACAATTTATTTATTCTGAGTTTCAAAATATTGGCGCCATCCTACGTTCTACTGATTCCAATCGTTTCCAATTGGGTATCCATTATTCTGAATTAGAGGTTATAAGCTGTCACTACAGCATTTTGATATTGCGATAAGTATTTACAAGCGGTTTTTTACGCTTTCAAACCAAAAAATGTCATCAATATGAATTTAAAAAGGAGTAAATAAAAGTTTTACAATAATACTAGCGGACCCGACAGACGTTATCCTGTACACACGTCTTAAATTTGAAAATTGAAAATTTTTCCCATTTCCAGTGAACTGAATTGTGAATCTAAACCATTCTCGAATCCACCGGAACACACGCACACACAAAATTTCATCAAAATCGGTCCAGCCGTTAAGTTTACAAATTTCAAAATATCGAAAACTTCGAAATCAGTTTCTCCACACTTTTTAAAGATTATTTAGGTCAGAATAACAGATAATGTATCAGCATAATATGTCAAGTGGGACATTACAAACAGCGAAGTCATAGGATCGAGCTCAAATTTTTGCTGATTATTATAGTCCAATCGAATGGCACTTATTACCAAACATATCTTTTCGTTTCGAAAAATATTTTCTGAAGTAGGATGGATTGCAATTTTCAGACTATTGATGGGAAGCTTTATCATTAAACGCTTATAACTTATTTCCTCTTGCATATATAGCAAAAGTTTACTTGGTATGCTTTCGAAATTTGACCTCCATTTTTTTAAATCACTAATAATTTGGCTTTTTCTCAAATTTGTACTTATTTCATTTTCTTTATAGTCTAGTTAAAAAGCTGAGAGTTTTGAATATGAAATAGCCCAATTCCAGGATGGAGTTTTTTTTCGAGTAATTGAACGATGTGTAACCGGATGCTCTGCCGGAGCTGAGGTCGCGCGATCTTTCGCTACTGTCTTCACACGCGCCAGGGAACCTCGTGGAACAGCCTCAAGCTAATTTCTTGCGTTGAACATCATCATACACTGTTACAGTAACTGATCTCTGCATTTACTCTGCTTCATTTTATGTACCTCAGGTTATTTTTCATAGAATTGCAAAAAGCGTTACATTTTAAGTTTATTGCCAAATTTTGTAAATTTCACTGTGAGGTAATTTGTACCACAATATTCGGTAAAAAATGGTTTGTTATACACACATTTTTTTCAACTATTTTTTGAAAGAATTATAAATAACATAAAATTTTAACCTCTTTCGAAAAAATCAAACTCACTAAAATTTTTTTTTTGTCACAAATGCCTTGAAAAGGCGAGACAAATTAAGTAAATCACGTAAATTTTATAGAATTTCGGACAAATATTCTGTCCATCTTCCAAAATTTCGCAGAGTCAAATAAAAAAATGTTTACTTACAAATTTTATTAAAATCTGAGTACAATTAAGTTAATTACGTCTCTTCTTGGCAAAGCGAGAAAATATAAATGCATTGTGTCCATCTTCGAAAATTTCGCAAAGTTCATTAATGTACTTATTCCTCCACTAATTCTGTTGAAAAAGCGAGAAAAAAGGAATCAGTTGTGTCCATCTTCAAAAATGTTACAGAGTCCAATAAAAGTACATTTTTCATTAATCACTCTCTTTAAAAATCGAGAAAAATTTAGTAAATGATGTCCCTCTTCAAAAATTTCGCAATGCCCAATAAAAGAAACTATTTATCCACCGATCCTCTCTAAAAATTAAGACAAATGTAGTAGATCAGGTCTATTTCAAAAAATTTCGTCAAAGCCCAATAAAAGAACGTTCGAACAAGGGGATGACACGATTTTTGCTTTTGCATTAGAGGTGCGTGTCAGTTTTGTGAAGAGCGGCGAGTCGTGAAACATTGGCGCCACCTCTGCGACGCCCTGTCTGCCCGTTGTCTGTTATTATTTTTCGTATAAAAACTCGTGGCATGTCATAATTGTATCGTTATTTTATTAATTTACGGATAAATGTGTTATGAAAAAGGGGGGCATCGATGTATAGTACCGAACAGTCGATCAGAGTACGACTCAAAAAGGAAGTTTTAGCTCCGGATGCAACGGTTATAGCGGAAAGTATTACGATTTGTTTACATATATGTCCTTTAACCTGAAATAATCGAATGGCTCTGATGATTTCATGATTACATTGCTTTTAATTTTTGATATCTTCTTCTTGTTGCCAAACTTTTAGATTATTGTGTTAGTGTGTAAAATTATATAGCTCAGATAGTTTTGTAAATCTTAAAAATAATTTAAGACCCTTACTATCTTTAAGAGAATGTAAAAGTAACATTAATTACAGTTTTGAAATATCGCTGATTTTCGTAATGCGTGTACAAGGACATTAATTTATTAATAAATTCAAGTATCAAAGTAAATTATAATTGTGAAATAATGATTTTCTTGCAGTCAGAATAGTACAAGAAACCTAAATTAAAAAAAGGATAATTTTGCGAAAAAGAAAGTCCCGAAATTATGCAAAACGTAGTTTTTCCTGATTTTACATAATAAATTATCATGTTCTATCTGCATAATAATTGCTATACTTTTATCGTAGTATATTTTTCAACAATTATATAATTATGTCTATTCAAGTATATCAACCTGGCATTTATTACTCCTATATGCAGTCATACTGACTTTACTCCATATTTGATTCATATCTCCACCTTTTGATTCAATTTTTCAATGAATAAATGACTGAATGGACAGTAAAGTTAATAGCTTTGTTACTGATAATCTTTTCAGCCGTTTCATGATAAATACAATATACTAAATATTAAAATTTATGATTTTTATCATTTCTCGTATATTTTTATTATAATTTAATAATACATTAAGATTATTTAAGTCATAAAAAATAGCAAAGCTATTTTTTATATTATCATTTCAGAACATTTAGTTTATTTGTTTTAAACTTTAAACACGTAATCTTTACATTTTATAATTTTACTCTACTTTAAAATTAAAAACCGACATTTCCAGTGAATGTAGAGGTCTATTTTTTAATCCTAGATATTTCCTTAATTCCAGAAATTGTTAATCCTTGCTTAATTTAAGCTCAAAGTTTTTTAAATTTTCCATATACGTAAAAAATATTACAAAAATGGCGAAAATTACTAAATCTTCCATGAATCTAATCAGCTCTAATTCAAATGTAGGGCGTCGTGCTAGTGGCGCCAGTCTTTCATTCTCTGCCGTCCATCACAAAACTGACACAGCGCATTTGTATGGCGAGTCACCCCTCTGGTTCGACCGTGGGTAAATACTGGAAGTGATGCCATTAGCCATGTTTGAATCATTGTTCATAATCATGGAACGACCATGGGACGACCATGGGAGAAGATTCACCCAATCTTGAACGACGTTTGAAGGAGAGGCTTTCCGACAACGGTCTAAAAATCCCCCCCCCCCCCCCCCGCTACTTCAGTGATATTTGTCGAAACAAAAACATTTTTTTTGTTACTAAGTACTATCCGATAGGACTCCAATTAAGTTGTAGTGATTTCGAATTTCAGAATCTTTTATTTTCGACCCACCCTAATAATTAATATTTCTTATTTAATGTATTATACATATCGTTAAAAATTCATTTTTATCATTCCAGATTCATTTAGGCAGGGTCATCTTTCTAACAAATCAGTCATGGACCCTTGCACTCAATATGCCGCATACGAGAAAGATCACTTTTTCAAAAAAATATATTGGTCTCCTTATGCGGATATGACACCTTAGCTAGACGTAAAGTTTCTGGCAAAGGCAGCAACAGGAACCGGAAAACGAAGAACCTAGAAGAAAAACTAGACTGAAAAAAAGCATGATGCAGAACAGGCCGAGCTGGAAGCATGGAAGCATCTACTATCAGAAAGCAGTTGAACAATAAGCAGCACAAATAAAACAGGAAATAAATAAAGCATCTAGGCCCAAACGGTTGAAAATTCGGATGATGCGGAAATTCCAATAGAGGAGGATGAGATACTTGTAGACGTACCAAATGGAAAACACGTATCTCTATCAAAACTAGCAGACGTAAACTTACTGGATACTAGGGTGGCCCAAAAATATACATTTTGGAATTTTCGACCCGCGTCGACGCCAAATCGTTCTCTCGTAGAAACAAATAAGTACATATTTTTTTATTTTTAAATAAAATGATTTTTAGTACGTTGTAAAGTATTTTGATGTTTTCTCTTAACGTACAAATTAAAATAGAAAAGTTTCAAGAGAACCTGAAGCGAGCCCTGAGATTTAACCCAGGCGGCAGTTTCAGTGTTATTACTCTGTTATTCAACTCATTGAAATCAAGTGTCCCCCTAGGGTTCGGGTATTTCGGTGCTGGGTTACAGATTTGGATCTGTAGCAGGGAGTTTTATGTTCGAGCCTGCATCTGGAAGTCCTAAGCCTCTAAGTCTAATAATAAGCCACTCTGAGTTCAATTTAGCTGCCATAAGTTCTTCAGGTTCGGAGAAAAGCTGCTGTTGGACTGAAATTTTTCATTTTCACTCATTTTTGTAATCGCATCAAAACTATAATATGAAAAATAATGAACATTTTTTTTCATAAATCTGTTCTCAATATCCTCATAAATGCTTCTTGAAAATCTCAAGTTGAAAAATCATATCTCAAAGGCTCGCTACGAGTGAAGTTGCCTATTTCCAATCTTAAGAGCTTATTTCAAGAGGTACAGGCGGATATTGATCTAGTGGGGCAGTGGGCCTTGACAAGTGGCCTCACTCTTAACCCTGCAAAAACGATGGCTATAATCATAGAACCTGCTTCCTCTCCATCACTTGAAGCAATTGCAACCCTACCTCCTCTCTTGATCGATGGACGTCTTATCCCCTTTATGGAATCTGTGAAATATTTAGGCTATATTCTTAATCGCTCTCTTACTTGGAATGAACAAGTTGCAGATATTTCAAGAAAAACCTTTAGAGTCCTCCAACAGCATAACAGGATTAAAGAATCACTTCCTACTTCAACGCGTATCCTCCTAGTTAAAAGCCTCATTCTACCTTTCTTTGACTACGGTTTTGTGGTATATGACGATATTACTGATGAGCTGATTGCTAAGTTTAAGCGTACGCTTAATGCTTGCATTCGTTTCATCTATAACATCCCCAAAAGTGAAAATATTACTCAGTATAGAGAAAGACCAGTACTGCTTAACGTCGCCAAAAGAAGACAATTTTTTATGTGTAATTTGCTTTACAGCCTATACAGTAATGAAGCTCTACACTATCTTCTTAATCTCTTTCGTTTTATTGACAAAGATCAACCAACACATTCGAAACTCCGTGAAAGGAAAACAGTACTAAAAATTCAGCGACACCGCACGTGTAAAATTCAAAGGTCTTTTGTTATTCGTGGTGCTCGCCTTTGGAACAAACTACCTGTAAGCATTAAAAATGCATCTTCTTCATCAAACTCCTTTTTGGTTACTTATTTAACACATCAAATCCTACCCTCGGAATCACATATTGGTAACACTTAAATCCTTAATTAAAAATATAGATGAGTTTATGTATGAATACGTATTTATTTTCAAGTATGTATATTTGCGTATGTATATTTATTAGGGTGGCCCTTGTTTTTCACTTTTCAAATTTCTCTGCTCTCACCCCCCAGTTTTGTTTGAATGCCCAAAAAAAAATCTTCAAATTTCCCAAGTTTCCCATTGATTTAACATGGGAAAAAATCAGCTTTTTGTAAATCTAATATTTATACGCGATAATATGTTACAAATAATTCCGTGTTTTTATATATTGTTCAGAACTCATCAGAGAATAAGAATCAATCATAAATTTTGATGT
Source organism: Andricus quercusramuli (assembly GCA_932178445.1). Lineage (NCBI taxonomy): Eukaryota > Metazoa > Arthropoda > Insecta > Hymenoptera > Cynipidae > Andricus > Andricus quercusramuli. The sequence continues at coordinate 77,998 of CAKNXH010059680.1, read as the reverse complement.
TAAATAATGTTAAGCCACTCTTATAGGTCCCCAAAGAAAACCCCATAAGTGACAAATGTGAATTTTACGTAATATTGCGGTTCATTGACGCTTTTAAAACGTTGTTTAAAAATAAATAATCATTGATCAGTAATTTACGAATATCCAGTCTAGTTGCAAATTACTGATCAATGACTATTTATTTTTAAACAACTTTTAAAAAGTGTCAATAAACCGCAATGTTACGTAAAATTCACATTTGTCACTTATAGGGTTTTCTTTGGGGACCCATAAGAGTGGCTTAAAATTATTCAACATCAAAATTTATGATTGATTCTTATTCTCTGATGAGTTCTGAACAATATATAAAAACACGGAATTATTTGTAACATATTATCGCGTTTAAATATTAGATTTAAAAAAGCTGACTTTTTCCCATGTTAAATCAATGGGAAACTTCATGGTCTTTGCGCGACCTCTAAATATTAACCGATTTTGCTCAAATTTTGAGATTTTTTTTTTTTGGGCATTCAAACAAACTGAGGGATGAGAGCAGAGAAATTCGAGAAAAAAAATCCACCAAGTATAAATAAGAACCACCCTAATATTTATAGAATCCTTCTTTTGATAGCCCACATCTAATTATGTGTATTGTAGTTTATTTCTTTACTCTTGTTAAATACTTAGTTTTGATTTCAATCGCAAGATCGATCGCCATCACATTTTAACTATAATATGTATTACCTGTTCCTCAAAGGGCTATTTAGCCCTAGGAACTGTTCATAAATAAATACAAATACAAATAAGGTTTTATTCTCAGCAACCTATTGATCATTAAAAATTATACGATTATTATGATAATGATGGTAAGGAGTCTGAAAGACGACTTTAAAACCAAAGAAGATTAAAGAATGTATAAGATTTTTTTTTTGGGAAACCCTCAATAAAAAAAGTTAAAACTTACTGAGCCCCTACAGTGAGGATTTTTTTCACAATTTATGACCCACTCTGCAATGCGCGTCAGGCAGATGCACTGGATTAGGAAAATGCAATACTTGTATTTAAATCTAAGATTTTCTAGAATTTTCCTTTATAGTTATGAGTTTATGATCGGAACCTATTCCTGCTATTGGGCATAGCAGGTGAAGCATGTATAAGCTGCCCCCCGCCAAATCTATTCGACATTTTCACCCTCAGTCTGTACTAATGTGCGGTTCAATTTCCCAGAAGATTATATCTGAGAAATCATTTTTGTGGGAGTTATGGGGGTGGGTAGAAAAATCGAAAAACATATTTTTGTCGGAAACGGTTGGACCGATTTCGACGGGGGAAAATGTTATGGTTCCCAATGGAGGGATGTTACGAAAAAATTATGTAAAATTTTAGACAAAAAGAGAAGGTTAAAAAGAATGTTCGAATTTTTCTTGACGGGAAATTCCTGAGGCATAATCACCGTTCTTTGCCTAAAATACCTTGCATTATGTGTGAAAATATGTGAAAGTTTAAAATCAATCGGAGAGGCTGCCCATGGTTAAAAAAATAAAAAATCTCCAGCGTACCACGTTAAATGCACATCCGCTGATGTATAATGAGAAGTCTGCAAACTTACGCTCGGATTAGACTTGGAACACTTCGGAAATGCTCAAAAATCAGACAAAAATTGTCCCAAAAATAATAGTACCTTCTATTCATCCAATATTATCATCTGATGTTCTTTCATATTTCATTTATTTTGTCTCCTAAACTTGTTCCTATAATTTTCTCTTGATTTTTGTAGCTCCTCAGACAGCTCCTCACTGAACAAGGTTTTGGTATTGAAACTGTTTCGGATTCGTCACCTTTCTTTTTATACCCTGATTTTCTGTTTGCTCGTATGGCCTTGACCGGCTCCGAAATAGCCAGGTAGGTAGTCCTTGAGCCTCAACTCACCTGCCAATGAGCGCTTGCCACGGCATGAAGTGGTGTGAGGAGTTGCAAGGGCTACAATCATTCTCTCTGCTCGCTCCTTCGGTTACCATTGTCTTTCCGAACTTGGCGTGCTACAGACTTTTATTCCTTTCGCTCGTTTTGTCAAATGTCTCGCGTTCTCGCGGCTAAGAAAACAATTCTTCATCGTACAGAGCAAGGTTTCGGTAAAGGGAATAGTAGTTGAGATTAGAGAAGCTTCAGTCATTCGTTTTATCATTTAGAGTTCTTCCCCAGACCTTCTCTTGTTTTTTCCTTGTTTAGATTTGAGAAACTCAAGTCATTTGTTTTCTCATCTGATTTTGTGCCCCCGACCCCGACCTTCTTTTGTTCTTTCTTTGGATTTTTTACTAATTCCTCACAGTAGTATAGGGAAAGGTTTTCGTTGAGGAATAGGTTCTCTCATCGCATACATTGCTTATACGAATTAAAGAAG
>CAKNXH010059680.1:31855-68548 GCA_932178445.1 Andricus quercusramuli | reverse complement strand
CGTGTCGTGAGGAGCGGGAAGGCGCCCCTGTGACTGGTCACAGATATAATGTTGGTTAAAGCCCTACCCCTTTTCAAAGTCTCGTGGGGAGCGGGAAGGTGCTTCTGTGACTGGTCACAGATATAGTGTTGGTCAAACACCTACCTACACCTAATTCAAATATATACATTACTGTTTTCAAATTTGAAAAAGTTTAGAGAATGCAGAAGAATTATTATAAATAAATGGAATAAAAGTTAGTTTTTCAAATTCGTTATGAACTACCTGATTAATTGTTTCTTCTAATAATTAATTAATTACGGCTTCATATTCAAAAATTTCGAACTATTTTTCTTCTAAATTTATGAATGTCAGACAAAACCCAGTTGAAAAATTTAAATTAATGAAAAATGCGGCTTTGACTTTTCTTTCCAAGAGCCTAAAGTTACGCGCCACGTGGCAAAGATTTTCAAAAATATTTGTCGAAATCCTGCCTCTAACGTTCACCACTACGTATCCCTTTTCCATTCAACAAGATTCGTGGAAATCCAGTGTATACGTTATCCTTTTTCCAGGTCTCCCAATTTTGCTGGAAAATTGTTCTCATGCGTTGAATGATGACTCATTGTTTATGATATGAAATTGACATCATTGGATTCTATTACAGGAATAATGGGTCATGAGTCGTGATAATCATTTTCCCAGTTCAATTTTCGCTCCCTTTTCTAAGTCTAATTTATTATAAATACACCCGCTTCACTAAAATTAAAAGTATTCACATATTTAGCCCGGCTTGTTCGCGTATAGTCATTGGTTTGCACCTTCTTTTGCAAAATCGAAAATATATATCAAATTGAAAGAAATATTTCACGTCTGTACTTTTAGCCCGGGCGTGTAGTAAAATCTAAACATACGGACAGTCTGTACTTTTAGCCCGGACTTTTAGTCAAAGCTAGACTTATGGATAGTCCGTACTTGTAGTCTAGGCGAGATAAACGTACGGATTGTCCGTACTTTTGGCTCAACCGATCTAAAAGTACGGAAGTCCGTCACTCGGAGAGCGCCCCGTAGATTTTCATGCCCCAGGTATCCCGGGCGTTTTCCTGATTACGATGCGAGAGCGCTACGCAGTTTTTCGTGCACCAGGTATCCCGGACACGACTTTCGACCAGTACTCGAGAGCGCTCCGTAGTTTTTTGTGACACAAGTAGCCCGGCCGCGATTTTCGGCCATGACTCGAGAGCGGTCTGTAGTTTTTCGTGCCCCAGGTATTTCAAGCGTGTTCTGAATCACTACTCGCGAGCGCTACGGAGTTTGTCGTGCATCAGGTATCTCGGGCGTGTTCTCGATGACGACGTGTGGGCGCTACGCAGTAGAAATTCTATGAATTCAGAAAATTCAGATGATTTGAAGGAATTCAGGGGATTTGGAGACTTCAAAGGATTTCACGAATTGAGAATATTCAGGCAATTCAGGGAATTCAGAATATTACAGGATTTCAGAGAATTCACAGAATTTTGAATATTCAAGGAATTCAGGATATTCAAGGATTACAGGGAATGTGGAGAATTTTAAGATTTCATGTGAAATTTGTTTTAAAAAAAAATCCAAACATCGCTTCTTGTAAGGTTTTCGGGAATTTAATTTTTAGTACTTAAAAAAAAGAAACTTTAAATAAGGTAAAAAATGTGACCTCTCAACGAATTTGACCACAAAAATCCATTTCTGGACCACTGTGCTACGCGACGTCACTAGAGGAGAGATCGCTACACGACTCTACCACTACTCCCGCTCTTCAGAAGAAATGGAGGTGGAAGCTAACCATGTGTTCCCTAAGGAAATTTCTCCTAAGTGGGCATGTCTACTTCACATAATGACTTTGTGTAGCTCTTCACCTGGGGTGACCGCTAGAGAGATTGATCAGCGACCTGGGTCGTACACTTCCCTTACTTACTTTTCTCATATGATCTGCTGGCGTATTTCGAAATTACTGAGAAATATGTATTGTGAATTATATAATACTAGAATATAAATAAACGAATCTTATCAATTAAGCAGCTAGAGGAGAAATTTTGTCAAATGAGTGCATCCATAATAATAATGAAATATTATTTAATCGAATATTATCTCAATGAAGTAAAATATATGCTGAAATTAGCCACATATTTCCCCCTCATAGATTTTAGATATTTATTTGACTGTAAACTAAACTAAACTTTAAATTAAATGTCGGTAGAATATTCATCTTATCAACTAAATGGTAAAAACTTGCGCGAAACAAGATTGAAAATTTACAGAAACCGGAAGTGCGGATAGATTTTTAGAATAAGTTAAACGAACGCATAGATAGGGCAACTTGAGAAGCGCTTATAAGCAATAAAGATGTGGAGTGCGCATGGACTATGCTACGGGATATCATTTTTAACACTGCGAAAATTACCGTGAAAAAATAAAAATCATAATGTTTAAAGGAAAAGGTGATAAAACAATTTGCAACATTGTCCTAAGTGATGAGAAATTGAAACAAGTTGATAAGTATATATATCTAGGTAGCCTATTCACTAGTGACGGGAGATAGATGGGGAGATAGATAGGCGCATAAACGAGTGTCAGAAGGTTATCGGTAGAGCAGGGTCCATTCTTAGAAGTAAAAATATATCAAAAAAAGCTAAAATGGTGATACATAATTCTATGTTTGTACCGACTGTGCTATACTGTAGCGAGACATGGACCTGCTAAGAAAAGGATAAGAGTATAGTTAACGTGATTGGCATGATACCTCTGCGCACAATTTTCGGGAAAAAACTGATGGACAAAGTCCGAAACGAGACAATCCTCCCAGAATGTGATACAGCAGAGATACAAACAAGCGAATGAAGGTGAAGTAAATGGCAGAATGCCCACGGGTAGACCGCCAAAAGAATGGTTAGAATCTGTAAATGAGACATTATTTCGAAGAGACATAAGGAGCCATAGAAACACAAGAGCTTGCATGAAAAAATTCATGGACGTGAAGGAAGGTAGAGAAGTATGCCAGGACAGAAAAGTGTGGCGACAAATAGTTTATAAAGAGAATGCGAGTAGAGTGTATGACGCCTGAAACAAAAGACCTTGGATACTAATAGTCCCAAGTGAGGGACCGCACACATAACAATTTTGTGAGGCTCTTTACTTGGGGTGATCACTAGAGAGATTGATCAGCCACCTGTGTTGGAGCAGTGTTGCGGGATGAACGTGTTATTTTAATAAATACCATGAAAATTCTAGATAAATCTAAAAAATGTATATCTCCTTCCCCACATTACTATTTTCCAACCGAGCGAATCACGCCTACCCACAAAGGGAAATGGCTTAATGGTATAATAATAATTAATGTTCATGGTACTCGAAAATTTGAACAATTTATTCTATTTTTACATTCTCATCCAGAGAAGGTATTAGATTTGTGTATACTCTCGGCGGGCCCCGATTTTTGCCAAATGTCCATTTTTCAATAATCATTAAAAAATTTATCAAATATACTTATGTTCCAAAAACAACTTAGATAATTTTTTTCGCCCCTTTTCAGATAGTTGGAAGAAATCTTTCCGATTGTATGATTTATTAAAAAGATACGGAAATGTCCGCTGAAGTGAAGGAATTTCCTTCATTTTAAAGCAAATACAAATGTAGTCATTTTTATCTGAAGAACATAGAACATAACATATTGTAATTGCGAACCTCGACAACCAAATCGCGCGCCGTGATCGCGCTCAAACTTTTGAGTTTACATTAAGCGATGAACAGAAACAAGCGTGGAGCGCAAGGCTTACGTGATTTTTAAACTAAATATCGAGCGCGAAGCGCGAGTGTCTTGATGAGAATGTGTTCCTTCAGGTCGATAGAACCTTAAGTAAATTAGTTCCTCTTTCTATGTAAGGCTTACATAATTAAACCAAAAGCAGGTCATAACGATGAAGCTAACTAAGAGAGTATTAACCCGCGAAGCGCGCAATAGCGAGCGCACGAACTACGAAAACCCAGAGGAACCGATCTTAAAGCGTCAGGCAAATGTGTCCGAGCGCGAAGCACGAGATGAATAACGATTCATCAGCATAACGATTCGACAGCATAACGATTTTTTGCATTTTTGAAATTCAATTCGAAAGTTCGACACAGATATAATGTTGGTCAAACCCCTACCCCTTTCCAACTAAAGTCGATTAAAAATTCAAATATATATAACTGTTTTTGAATTTAAAAAAGTTTAGATAATGCAGAAGAATTATTCTAAATAAATGTAATTAATGTGAGGTGTTACTTATTTCAAACAGTAGAATAAGATTGATGTCAGAGAGCGCTAAGGTCGACAGCTCGACAGCGCCACCATTGAGAGGCGAATCTCGATTAAGTGCTTTTTCGACGAGCACAGAGTAAACAGTTATCTGAATAAACATCTGTACAGGTTGTCCAAAAAGTGACGAAACACCTAAATAATTTTCCAGGTAAAATATTTTTCAAAAATTTCAAGGTCATTCTTAAAGTAGCTTTCAACGAGAAATCCAGTGGTGACCTTGAATTTAACCTAGAGAGCCAACTTGGTTTTTTTAATTGGGAACCCCTATTTTTGACAACGGCAATCGAAAGAGTGGGAAATTTTGCGTCCAAAAATGTACTCGGGTTATAGGTCAAGGACGACCTTGAACATCACCTTGAAGGTCAAGCTCAAGGTCAATACCACTGGATTCCTCGTTAAATGTTACTCCAATAGTGACCTCGACGGTTTTCGTAAACACCTGAGCCGCAGCAGTACAGATTGAACCCGCGTCATACCTGGCTCAAGCCTAATAATCTTCAGCTGATTTTCAAGGTCGTCCTTGACCTATAACCGGAGTACATGTTTGGAAGCAAAATTTCCCGCTCTTTCGTTTGCCGTTGTAAAAAATAGGGGTTTCAAATTGAAAAAACAAAGTTGGCCTTGAAACGACCTTGAAGGTTAAGTTCAAGGTCAAATTAAGGGTCACCACTGGATTCCTCATTAAAAGTTACTCCAAGAATGATCTCGATATTTCTTGTAAACACCTGAGCCGCAGCAATACAGATTTGACCCGAAAGAATGGTCAGAATCTGTGAATGAGACATTAATCCGAAGAGACGTAAGAAGCCATAGGAACAGAAGAGCTTGCGTGAAGAAATGCATGGACGTGAAGGAAGCTAGAGTAGTATGCCAGGACAGAAATGTGTGGCGACAAATAGTTTGTAAACAGAGTGACAATAGTGTGAATGGCGCCTGAAACAGAGACTTTGGATACTAATGGGCCCAAGTGGGGAACCATACATAACAATTTTGTGAGGTTCCTCACTTGGGGTGATCGCTAGAGAGATTGATCAGCAACCTGGGTCGGAGCAGTGTTGCGGAATGAACGTGTCATCTAAATAAATGACACGAGAATTCCAGATCGATCTAAAACACCTATCCCTAACACCTATAAAACTCCTATATACCTTATGCCCATATACCAACCTACTCTATACCTATTCACCTGTCTACTATTCCCCAACCGAGCAAGTCACGCCTACCCCGAAAGGGAAATGGCTTAATGGTATAATAATAATAATAGTAATACCTGGGTCAAGCCTAATAACCTTCAGCTGGAGTTCAAGGTCACCCTTGACCCATGACCCAGGTACATTTTTCAACGTAAAATTTCCCGCTCATTCGACTGCCGTTGTCAAAAATAGGGGTTTCTATTTAAAAAAACAAAGTTGACCTTGAAATGACCTTGAAGGTCAAAGTCAAGTTCAAATTCAAGGTCACCGCTGGATTCCTCGTTGAAGGTTACTTCAAGAATGACCTTGACCTTCTTGAAAAATATTTTACCTGGAAAATTATTCAGGTGTTTCATTACTTTTTGGATGTATATTATCCTTAAACCGCTGTATTGTAATTATTTATTATATTAATGAAGATAATAGTTTATCCAGCAAAAGCTTGAGCTAATTCTGTTGCGTGCCTCGTGTTCGGACGCGCTTCTGTTTTTTTTTCGGGCTTTTTTGTGCCAGAGATACTTCTGTACTTGATGAGCCGCTTACTGGATACGCGAGTGAATTGTGAAATGATGATGATGTGAGGAGCATTTTCTTCAGCAAAAGGAAGGCTGATTCTGCCGCGTACTTCGTGTTCAGATGCGATTCGGTTTTCCAGCTTTCTCTGTCCCAGAGAGACTTTTGATTCCTCCTGAGCCGTTTACTGGATACGCGACTGCACGAGCCTACTGCTCTGAAAATTTTACCGAAATAGTGGCGAAAGCTGCTCAAAAAAGGGCTTTCAAGTTCGTCCGGTTGCAGGAAGCGGATCCAAGAGACCAATGTTTCAGGCAAGCCAGTTTAATCGAATAAGCCGATGAGAACGACCACGATCGTGATAAGGAGAGGGGTGGTTCACCTCCTCAGAGACCTCGTCAGTCACAGGCACATAGTGGGAGTAACCAGGGAAAGAAGCCGACTTCTTACGTCGAGAGCATGAATTGATGAGACTGGAGCTTGAACTTGCAAGGTCAACATAAATACTTTCAAGGACCTTCTGAGCGACTTTTCAGGGAGTGAGACAGATTTCCACCAATGGAAAGACCAATTCACATTATTAAAGTCAACTTACAAGCTGGATGACGATTATGGACGCCTTTCGCTGGGCTAGAAGTTGAAAGGAAAGTCATTAAGATGTTTCCATTCGAGGCCGGAATTCATCGAGATTCCAGTGGATGGCCTTCTGGCTGAGCTCACGGCCATGTGCGACCACCGCCAGGACAGGATGACTCTGAGAAGAAAATTCGAGAACCGTGCATGGAATGCTTTTGCAATTATTTACAGGAAACATTGATATTGGCAAACTCGGTTCACATCGCCAAAGAAGAATTGGTTGACTACCTAATAGGCCAGAATCCAACAGTTTCAACAGAAAAAAGAACTTTTGAAGACTTTCGAAAGGTCTTATTGAAAGACGATGCTAAGAATCTCCAGGAAGGTAATATGAATACCGTCTCGAGAGGATCTACTTTCGAAAGAGTGGCAAAGGACAAAGGTGATGAAACCGCTTCTCATTTACGCTGCTTTAGTTGCAGTAAAAATGGACATACTGCAGCAAATTGTGAATTGCCTAGGAGACCAGCTTAAGCGTGCTTCGAATACTTTGAAATGGGACATCAATCCAAGGATTGTCCCAAAAGAAATGCAGTGCAGCAGAGCCGAAATCAGGTTGCCAACCTGCCAAAGGATCTGCATGATTAGGATCGAGAGCAGCAGATCAGTTTTGTGTCTGATATGTGACAGGACCGACATGCAAGTGGTATCTCCAGGAACCCACTCGATGAACAGTGCTTCAGGATGATCGACTACGAGTTCGACTGTAGAGGCAAAAACCATGCTCTGCCTTTGGACACACTATTGGACACTGGGAGTCCGATCAGCTTTGTGAAGGAAAGCTTGACACCGTGAGCTTGCGTGAGGCCTTACATTCCTGGATCGTCTCGTGATAATAGTGTTGTCAATGACAGCACACTCATTCAACTAGGCATTGCATCGGTAAAGGTAAAACTTGATAATGTTGAGCGTAATTCAGAAATATTTGTTGTACCGGATAGGACTATGCGAGCTTCTATTATTTTAGGTCGCGATGCTTCAAATAAGTTTAATTTAGGATTGAGAGCTTTACCGGAAAATGAATCTCAGGCCATTAGCGAAATCTTTGCAATCGAAAATTATACTGTGCGTCGATTACAGATTTTAAAATGAATTTACGCTGCGGAATAATTATCCCCTGCCGCTAATCGAGGGTCATTTGGACATGTTACGTGACAAGTGTTATTACAGATTGCTCGACTTGAAGGATGGATTTCATCACATTGACATATGGCGCCGGATTCAATAAAGCATACCGCATTCATAATGCCTATGGACAAGTGCGATTATTTAAAAATGCCATTTGGGCTTGAGACGGCTCCCGCGCAATTTCAAAGATTTGTCAACAAGGTGTTCTCAGAACTAATAAAGTCGGGTAATGTGGTCACATATTTGGACGAAATTTCAATAGCTACCGATACGATAGAGTGTCACTCAGAGATTTTTAAGGAAGTTTTTATTCTGTTGATCCAAAATAAACTTGATTTACCTTTAAATAAATGCAGGTTTTTACGACTTTAGATTCACTACCTCTTCTATAGTGTCTCTTCCAGTAGCGTTAGTCCGACTGATCACGGCGTTGAAGCTGCCATCAGTTACCCTGCCCTGCAGAATATTCACGATATTCAATGTTTCTTGGGGCTATGCGCCTACTTTCGCAAATTCGTGGCAGGATTTTTGGTAATCGCCAAATCCCTGTATGACTTGTTGGGAAAGAACGCCCATTTAATTTTTGGCGAACAGAAATACCGAGCGTTCGAGATCCTCAAGACTAAGTTGATGGAGGCTCCAGTCCTGAGCATATATGACACACGAGACGAGACCGAGCTCCACTGTGATGCCAGTAAGATGGGATATGGTGCTGTCTTGCTTCAGAGAAAGAAGAATAATCAGTTCCATCCTATTTTCTACTTCTCAAAGCCCACCACTGACGTAGAATCCAGGTATCACAGTTTCGATCTCGAGACTATGGCGGTCGTTCACGCTTCGAGAAGATTCAGTATTTACCTTAAACGGATTCATTTCAAGACCATTACTGATTGCAATGCTCTGAAAATGCCTCCAGATAAGAAAGAAATCAACCCACGAATTGAGAGGTGGTCCGCAGAGCTCAAAAGTTATGATATGTTTTTTGAACATCGATTCGGGGAGGAAATTACACTCGTGGATGCCCTTAGCCGAATGTTTAATGTTATGATAGTAGAACAAAACAAGTTAAAGTAAAACTTAGCGACAAGTGCAAAATCTTGATGTAAACATTAAGAAATTACATGAGGAGTTACAGAATAGCGGAGACAAATTGTACGAGATGCGCAATGGTTTAGTCTATAGAAAACGTGATGGCGAAAGTTTGTTTCTGTGCCCGAAAGTATGGAAAGTAATGTTACAAGAAAATATCATGACCAGATGTGTCATTTTGGTGACGAGAAAGCGTATGGAACGATTCTGAGGAATTATTGGTTTTCAAGAATGAGCGACAAAGTTAAGACTCTCATTGTGAATGGTTTGAAATGCGTTGCCTTTTTCCCCTCTACCGGAAAAAAGGAGACGTCTTACTTATTATCGATGGGTTTACCAAGTTTCAAAAGTTTTACACTGTGAAAACAACCGAAAGTAAAGAATCAATGAATTGTCTTGCTGAGTATTTCAGAAACTACAGCAGTCCTCAGACCATTATTTCTGACCGCATTGGTAGTTGTTTCACATAGCAGGAATTCAAGTCGCTTATCGATGAAAATAAGATAAATCATGTTTTAATTGCAACCGCGTCACCGAAGGCAAACGGACAAGTCGGAAGGGTGAATAGAGTTTTTGGCCCTGTGTTAGCTAAGGTTTCTGATCCTACGTCAGGAAAGTACTGGTACAAAATGCTTGCCGATGTTAAGTCCGCTCTAAATTATTCCATCCATAGTACCACCGGAACAACTCCTAGCACGTTGCTATTTGGGGTAAGTCAGCGTGGAAAAATTATTGACGAAGTGAGTGAATATTTAGAGCGGACTAAACAAAATGAGAGAACAAGGAATCTTGAGCGTATTAGAAGTGTAGCGAGCGAGATACAACAATTAGAGCGACGAAGAAACTAATATCTCAGTATAAAGGTCCGTATCAGATCACAAAGAAACTTCGAATCGACAGGTATAATTTGTCAGATATCGAGAATTTTCACTTGACTCAAAAACCGTATGTGGGTACCTGGGAAGCATGTAACATGAAGCCCTGACACAAATTTTTTTTTTCGCGATGCTATGTGAACATTATTACGAACATTTTCCTCGTTGTGATTTTGTCTAGATTGCAATTAACTTTCAAAATGAGTGAAATTGGTCGACAGCTCGAGGCGAAATGTCTGCCAGAATGGCCGAACTGTGAGCTGTTACTTTCTTTAAACAGTAGAATAAGATTGAAGTCAAAGAGCCCTAAGATCGACAGCTCGACAGCGCCAACATCGAGAGGCGAACCTCGAGTCAGTCCGCTTGTGACGAGCACAGTGTAAACAGTTATCTGAATAAACATTTATATATTATTTCTGAACCCCTGTATTGTTTTCATTACATTAAGGTAAGTTTTTCAAATTCATTATGGACAATCTGCTTAATTTTTGCGCCTAATAATGAATTAATCTCGACTTCATATTAAAAAATTTCGAAATATTTTTATTGTAAATTTATCAATGCTAGACAAAACTAAGTAAACAAATTTTAATGAATAAAACATTCGGCTTTGACTGTTCGTCCCAAGAGTCTGAAGAAACGCGCCGCGTGGCAAATATTTGCAACAAGGTTTGTGGAAATCTTACTTTTAAGGGGAAACGGTAGGTTTGACTGAGAACATGGATGACTGCAGCGACATCTATAAAAAAATCGGAAATATAGTTTAGTGCCCCCTGGCAAATAAAGGTGAAAACCTATACCCGAAAATCGGTAGTATTCTGTTGGTAAAATTTTTGACTTGTCAGAGGGAGAAACTTAGCAACGAGAGAGACAGCAAATCTTCAAACATTTTTTTTTTTTTGCACCCTCCCATCTGTGATTTCAGTTCACTTACCCAGCTTACCTGCTCAGCTGCAGGGAAATACAGAGAATTTACAAATATTTCGTCTGTACAATCCGTTTGAGAAATATTATATTTGCATCCCATAAAACAGAAAAGTAAAATTTGTCAAATGGTATGCGTACATAACTAATTACTAAATAATTATCCTAAGCATGAAAGTATGTGCAACGATGTGTCACATATGAACAGTCATTCGGCTATATATCACAAGATTTCTTCCCAAAAATTAGTTTTTGTTCAAATTTCGTTGCTTCCTCATAGAATAGAGGGAGGTTTCTAATGACCTGATTTTTCAAATATACTTCTTTGACATATTCTGATATAATTCGACCCCAGGAGCTCGAATATAAAATTTTTAAAAAATCTCCGTGTGTGTATGTGTGTGTAACACTTTTCAGTTCACCGTATCTCGAAAAGTAAAAGAGCTACAATCATGAAATTTGTATGAAGTGTAGCTCCGATTGATATCCAGATCTGGTAGGATTTTGAGCAAGATCGACCATTTAGAAGTAGTTTTTTTTCTTGCGTTTAGAGATTTAGAAAGGAAAATTTTTCTTTGTTTATATGAAAAAAAACTTGCTTGAAATTCAAAATACAATAATACGATATCTAGCGTATTTTTTCGCGTTTTTAAGACTCATCGATCGACCTCTTGTTTAAACTTTTATGACCTACCATTACCGATTTATGGAATTTAAAAAAATGGTTCACCCTGCTTATATGGAAAAAACTTTTTTGATATTCAAAACACGACAATATTACATTCCTGGAATATTTGATAAATTAATACTCATCTATGATCAATTGTTTTTTAAAAATATTTATTGATATATTTTTATTGATATTTGTGACTAACTTAGACTTTCAACTTAATCTCAAGCTATTTGAATGGAAGGAACAAATTCGTTGTAATTCAACTTCCCAAATATTTGTAAATTGTTTATCTAATTTTTTAATGAAAATATTAATTTTTGTATTTCACCAAATATTATCAAACATATATTATTTATAGAAATGTTTACAGCAATTAATGTATTTTGTTGAAAATTCGTCTTTTTGGTTAAAAATTAACTTTGTTAAAAATTCATCTTTTTTTTGCTTTTAATTTTTTTTTTAATAGAAAATTGAATACTTTTTTTTCAATCAACAAAGTAGTTCAACTTCCAAATGATTAGTGTTGAATTTTCAACGAAAAAAAATTTCTCAACGAAAAATATAATAGTTGATCTTTTAAGCAAGAAAAGATTTTCATTTTAGATCAAAAGCAGCTAAATTGAATAAAGGACTAATTTTTCAATAGAAAAATCCCCGAACAAATCAAATGAATTTCCAACCAAAACAGATGAATTTTTAACCAAACAGTTATTTGAATTTTTAATCAAAAGATAAACTTTCCATAAAATAGTTGAATTTTCAACCAAATATCAATCATAAAATCCTTGACTTACCCTTTTGTGTGTTGAGCGCCAGACACCCCTTCCGGGTGTCGTCCGACAGGAACAAAATCAAGTTCTTAAAATTTTGAATTAGCCTAGAATAACTTGAAGAAAAGGAAATGAAAAAAAATAATTGCCCTGACTCAGTGTAGAGGGATTTCGTGAGGGACAGAAACGCTTAAACCATTTTTTAAATTTGATAAATATATGAGTGGCTTCATTGGTAGTAAAAAAATATAGAGATGAAATTGACAAAGTTGAAATTAATAGTGAATATAAAGCAGTCGTTAGCCTGAAGGGCGGAGATTTATAATAGCGTTACTTATTCCTTGAACAATTGAGACAACGCGCCATTTTATTGTCAACAGACGCTGACCTTGAGAAAAGAGACAACACGGAAAAAAGCTTAACTTAAAATAACACTAAAAGGAATCAACATTTCGCAAAACTAAAAACTAAACTCCAAATCAGACCCAAAATAACTCAAAAACATCATAGGAACAGACTGACGCCTACCTTGCTCCCTTCGAGGAGAAAACCGAGGTCCTTTATCCAGACAAAGTACTTTGGTAGAATCGAATGGCTCCTTTATCCGAAGAAACGTAATCGGCAAGGCATCGGCTGTGTTTTCCAGGAACGACCAACACGAACTGATTTCTTGGCGTCCCTTCGCCGGCTTCCCGCTCGTCTACCTCGCTCCCCGACCAGGTCCAGTAGGTACTGCCCCCGTTTCGATCCATGCTCAGCTCTCATTGGTAGAATCGATTTCTTCCTAAGCACCTTTGAAGATCGTGCGTGAATCATTACCTCGTGTCTAGTGTGCCGGTAGCAACAAAGATGGCCGCCCGTATGTAATGACAGGTGCCGAGCCGGTTGTGATTTTGACACTCCGCAGTTGTAGTGAATAACGATTCGATCCTGTATGACATGGATTAAATCTCGGGTTGACGTGCGTGGTGAAGTAGACCGTGTGTGTGGTGTGGTGTGGTGGCGTTGTTAAATTAACCTGTGTGTGACGATTGCGATGGGTCTCCTTCCTTCCCTTGTTGGTATTTTTGGCGATGCCAGCAGCTGTCATTTAGGAGACCAATGAACAGAAAGGTATTGCTGTACCCCAAAGTTCTTCTTTAATTGACAAATCCTAGTTCAAATGAACTGGTGCAATCTTGAACCAATAGGTGCAATCAGTCTATAAATCATAGTTTTACATGGAATACTCATACTCGGATTCGAATCTGTACAACGAAAAAAAAGTAATTGCGGTTAACGGTACCACCTAACGACTAGAATAAACTTAAAATCTAACGATAAAAATGCTTACAACTAATTGTGGTTAAGAGCTGGTACTCCAAGCAAGGCCGAGACATGTGTGTCAGTTGAAGCGAGTGGGATCCCAATCTCCACCGTTGGCCCTGGAACGGGGAAGGATTCCGAAGGTTCCCTATTTACTTGACCTCAGCCGACTACTGCAGCGGTGTACTTCTTCTTCCTTCTCCGCATCTTCGGCCCGGTGGGGTTTGGGGTTCTGGGGATGGCTTCTTTCGTTTTTTCGGGGTCTTCCGGGACCGCGGCGACGAATAAGATGGGCGATTGGGATGCCCGTGGTTCACCTCTTGCCTCTTCCTTGTTGCTTACCTCCTTGTTGCTCTGTACTTGGGGGGCGTCAACCCTCGGTGCTTCTGGGCCTTGGAGGCCTTCCTCTCTTTCTTTTGGGGGGATCCGCCGGGGAACGGGGCTCGGTACCCGAATCGGGGAATAGCGACGATTCTGCGGAATCCCTGCACCTGAGGGGAAGCGGTTGGTTCGATCTACCGGCTCCCTTCTTGTTCGGAGCAATGGCCCCTGGTTGATTGTCCGGCGACGAGCAAACTCCAATCGACCGGAGTGACCACTGAGTCTCCTCAGAAGTGAAGCCGCCTCCGGGCGAAACTTGGGCACCCTCTTCCTCATTTTCAAGTGCGAAGAAAGTTTCTCGTTAATTGCGTCCTGGATTTCATCCTGGATTTCATAAATTACCGGACTAATGACTTTTACAACCCTGAACGGGCCTGCATATTTTGGGGATAACTTCCTGGCAACGTAATCGACCGCCGACGACAAAGTATGATTCTTACGCCAGACGATGTCGCCTACTTGATAGCGAATGTCCCGTCTACGGCGATTATAGTACTTAGCCTGATGATCTGACGCTATATCCAAATGATGCGTAACTAAATCTCTAAGGGCCGGCAATCGCTTAATCCTACTTTCCCAATCCTCTACAGCCAATGGTACAATATCAGGGGCTCCCTCCTCTTGTCTTCTCAATGACTTTGTCAGCCTAGGCTCCCTACCATAATTTAGGAGTCCCGGCGACACCCGAGTAGAACTGTGAACAGCCGTGTTATATGCGAAGCGGAAATCAGGGAGATGTTTGTCCCAACTCCGATGATCACTTTCTACGAAAGATGATATCATGGTCTTCAATACTCGATTTACCCGCTCTAACGGATTAGCTTGCGCATGATGCGGCGGGGTAGTCGTATGTCTAATTCCCAATTCCGACGCAGCCTTTGAAATTAATTTATTCACAAACTCAGTGCCATTGTCAGTGAACAGAACTTCGGGAGTTCCCCATCTGAAAATGACCGCCTCTTCAAACGACTTTTGGACATCAACGGCATTTGCTTTTCTTGGAGGTAAGACCTCTATCCACTTGGTAAACATGTCTTGGAAAACCAAGACATACTGGTAGCCAGAACGACTCGGTGGAAACGGCAAACCCATTTTGCATCGTCGTTGAACATTCCGGGCCAATAATAAAGCAACGAGAGACGTTGGAAGGTATTATCCACACCCAAGTGTCCAGACGTCGTGGTATTGTGCGCTTCACTAATGGCCATCGCACGAAGCTCCAATGGAAAGACCAATTTCCAGGCCTCCAGATCAGGCAGCAAAGGATCAGTGAGATGGTCTGTGCGGTGACAATAAAGTCAATTTTCCTCTAACTTCCAGTCAGGAAACTGGTATGGCATCTCCTGGACCAGTTTTCCTCTTCAAGTGCACCACAGATCATCCATTTTTCCCATGGCACATACAACCTCTTGGTCTGGTTCATACATCCTCGAAAGAGCACCCCGTACAGAGTGAAGGGCGCCTTTTCTGTGCTTAACCTCAAAATCATATTGCAATAATTTAAGGGCCCATCTACCCAATCTACCAGTAGGATCCTACAGGTTATAAAGCCATCGCAAACTACTATGGTCTGAAATCACTATAAAGTGATACCCCTCGAGATACGGTCAAAATTTCTCGACGGCCCATACCACAGCCAGACACTCCTGTTCGGTTACAGTGTAGTTCTTCTCGGCGCCCTGCATAGATCTACTAGCAAAGGCTATGACGTGTTTTTCACCGTCCTGGATCTGGGTGAGGACTGCTCCTAGACCCGTACTGCTTGCGTCAGTTTGCAGGTAGAACGGCAGACCAAAATCTGGTCTAGTTAACGTGGGGGCGGTTACCAGAGCTGACATTAAATCCTAGAAAGCCTCTTCCTGAGCATTTCCCCATTCGAATCTTCGATTCTTCTTCAATAATCGATAAAGGGATTCAGCTATGGTAGCAAAATCTTTCAGGAACCGCCTATACCACGACACCATACCCAGAAACCGTCTGAGCTTACGCAAATTAGTAGGAGCCGGATAAGATGTTATTTGCTCAATCTTTCCGGGGTCTGGATGCATTCCTGTACTATCAACTCGATATCCGAGATAACGTACCTGACTGCAACCGAACTCGCTTTTGTCTGGATTGACCGTAAGTCCGGCATTTACAACCACATCCAACGCTCTCTCTAACCAATGAATGTGGTCTCCAAAGGTTTCGCTCACTACTATTATGTCATCCTTATAGGCAAACGCATGGGGCTCCAATTCCGGCGTTATCAGACGGTCCAGCAAACGCTGAAACGTTGCCGGAGCTCCTGATAAGCCGAAAGGCATACGGTTCAAGTGGTAAAGCCCCTTACCCGGTACAGGAAAAGCAGTGAATTCCTTGCACTCTTCTGAGAGTGGAATTTGGTGAAAGGCCTGACTGAGGTCAATCTTGGAAATGTATCGTGCGGAAGAAAGTTTATCCAAAATAGTGCTAATGTTCCGCATTGGGTACGCGTCTTTCTTCGCTACGGCTGACAATTCCCTCATCTTCGAGCTTTTGGGCGGACTCTCGCAGGGATTCTTCAACCCTGGCAGAATAACGCCGATAAGCTTGTCTGAAAGGAGGATGTCCCTGGATATATATATGGTGATTCACCATGTGTGTAGCAGGAAGCCTTGCTGGCATTGAAGGAATTTTCCTTTTAAGAAAGTCCTCTAAATATTTAGCCTCAGATGGCTTTAGTTCCTTCATGCCAGCACAGGCTTGCAGAGCTTCACTTGATAGCGAAGCATTGGTAGCTTCCATACGACTATCTGAAAATTCGGATGATAGGGTTGCTTCATAACCGACTTTCTGACCCTGATACGTTCTCCAAATACCGTTACCTAGTCTCCAAATTCGTGGCTTAAATCTAACATCAAAATCAAACAATTCGGCAAAATGGTGACCAAACAAAACCTCACAGTCAAACGTTGGTGCAAAACGAATCGGCAAACATTTGCTTATACCTGAAAACTTAAGTGGTAAAATGGCTTGTCCGGCAGTTTCCTCGATTACAACGTTTGGATACATCATTCCTGAGCGTGGTTGATCAGCTAATTTCTTCAATAACGTACTAAACTTCCCAAAAGCTTGCTTGCCTATATAAGTGCAGCACGAGCCGGGATCAAAGAGTCCGTTTAGTGGTTGGCCGTCCACACAAACAGTAATAAATAGGCGCCTCTCGTCAAATACCATATTTACTTGATCGAAGAGAATCTGAGGGGCCTCTACAACGAAAGTGGGAAGTGATTGGACCCTATCATCACTTGCCCTTATTCGTTTCCCGGTCGGGGTCCAGAGCATCCGCTACAGCTCGTCGAGTATTGACCGGATCTGCCACATTTGTGACAAAATACACTCTTTTGTTTAGGACAGGTACGGAAACCGCGTCCTGTCTCATTACAGTTCCAACAAGCGTAAAGCGCATCTATTCGAGTGCCACTAGCGATAGTATGCACTGTGCTAGGTTGTGTTGGACCTCGTACATTGGAACCCACGGCAGCAGTCGGTAAACTCGACGCTCCAGTGGAATGCCGGGATAATAGCCGTAATTGAGAAAGGGCGGATAATATCCGAAAGGATTGGGCACAGGGGATGCCTGTACCTCTTGGGGGCCTATTACGGCGCAAGCGCTACTTAGATTATTACCTGGATTATTATTGGTGGGGTTGGAACCTGCACCACCAAAATTCTTCTTGCCGCGATTTTTACCACGACCTCCAACACCTTGCTTCTTATTGTTATTACCATTATTATTATTATTATTAACACTACTCTCATTGCTCCCATCAGTATTACTACATAAGGCTACAGGTTCATTTCCTGCGGCTGCTACTCCATCCACTTTCTTAATATCCGCACGGTATGCAAATTCCGGTAAAACGCTATCTTTAGTTGGAGGAGGGGGTAAATATGCCTTTTTCATAGCAGTAGCTGCTTCGTATCGTTCGCCTTTGTCCTCTAACTCTTCGAAAGTTCTATAGTCAACTTTAGGCTAAGCATCCAGATACTTTGGATGTAAATTTTTGATGGAAAGTTGTAACTGCTCTAACTCTGATATCGGAGGATCATAATGCTGCAAGATTAGGCGAATATTTAGCAAGTAGTCTGCTACAGGTTCATCTGGACCTTGAGTCCTTCTATGCCCCTCATCCCTAACTCGCGTTTGAAAGTTCAATCCTCCGTACCTACGCCATCTGTCAAAGAACTGCCTCTACTACACTCCTCAACCTGGGTTAGAAACTCCTCTGTGCTACTATCGCATTTCCCGTCATAATTGAGGTTCCATTTCCTTACTAAGGCATGAATAGGCATGAATAAGGCAGGACTAGGAGAAGACATTTTTTGTCTGGGTCTATTGTCTAAATGACCATTAGGAATATGATCAGTACAGAAAGGATCGCTAGTGGGTACAAATGAATCTAAAACGGATTAATACTACTAAAATGATTTGAATTCTGCAAGGTAGCAGTAACATAACTAGCCTCTGATTGCCTATCCTCGTCCTGAAAAGTCTGATTGTGCTGCTCAGAAATGTGTGGAGAATTAAATGGGTGTGTATTATTGCTAACGGCACTAGTCTGACCGTAATCGTTGGAAACAGGAGTCATCCTAAGCGTGGTGGATTGAACCACGTCCTGAAAGGAAGCAGGTATCATTGTGGAACGACTAGCGGGAGTATACAGTGGCGCTGTTTGTTCGTGGGAAGCAAACGTCACTATAATGGCTATTGTTCTCGCGAAAGTAACGCTACTAATGCTTGTAACCGGTGTGAACAAGGATTCCGTATCTACGTCGGTACTGCGAGTAGTGTGGGAAATTGATGACTGAGCACGCGATGTCACGATAGGGTTACTGAGAGTAGTTGGTGGGGATACCCGAAGCCTTTCCAACTCGGTAGTCAAGTCGCGCTCCCCACTCTCTCCCCAAGTACGATGCATATGGCGACAATGCTGGTGGAACCTAACCAAACGCCATCTCATCGCCATATCATCCCCTTCGGAAGAGAGATCGAAATAATGGAGTATTTCTTGGAGCTCATTGACTGTTAATGAGCTCGCCCAGTTAATCATAGAGTCAGTTGTTTCGGCCCACAACTTGTCGACCTTAATAGTAGACTGATCCATTTTGCTCAAAGTTCTTAACTTGACAATTAAATAATCAAGATCCTTCTAATTAAATTCTTTTAATCCGTTAACCCGGCGTCATGGGGGTTGGGTCTGTAAAACCCGGCACATTTTATTTTGCTTGAAGTTCGGTTACCATGCGTGCGACGTTGCTGTTCTTCTCAGTGGCTGGAGCTGCTGAGTCGTTCTAAGCGTTGCAGGTAACACATTAGTCTAGTGGCAACCGCACTGAGAGTTGCTCGTGCACAAAGTTGAAAAAGGGCTTGAGATCCATCCCTGCATTTGGTGTAACAATTTGGCGCCATTGTGTATACATATGATTTTAATTCTTTACAATGTACACTAACCCTTCACAAATTTTCAGCTCGCAAATTTTCGCAGAAATGCTTCTGCCCCCCGCCACTGCGACCCCTCTCGTCCATGCTCAATAGAAACGACTTGGAATGACCTCGAACGGTCATTATTAATATGATTAAAACATAATATTATATGATATTTCTCTTTTATTTATTTATATGAATACCTAAAAAAATAAACCGGAATACATATTACCTTTTTTATTAATAAAGTACTGGTATAATTCAAATGTAATAAGCGGGTCTATATGACCCACCCCTACATCCGTGTAACACTTTTCCACCCCCATGACGCTGGGTTAAATATTCGAAACTAATACGAAATAGGAAAAATGAATGCGTTCTTCAAAATGTTAAAAAAAAAGTAAACACTGTAACAACTTGATAAAGATTATTCCTCAACAAACATAATCATAATGTTTTGTTTAAATAAATAAATCACAAAAGCATCATGAAATAACTGATAAATCATTCAAATGGACCATATCAAACACAATCAATCAGGTAATCTATATCGAACCCACAGCAATACGTTTCTAGGGTACATGGTAAAATTCACAAAGTGTAATGGCAGGTTAATGAGATTCAAGAAAGATGTGTGAATCAGACCTATATATAGGTATACCACAACATTTTCAATAAATAAATCACATACATTCAATTAATAAATCGAATAAATATTTCACATAATGTAAATCAGGTAAACAATTCACTTAAATAACATCAGGTAACAAATCTCAAATAAAATACCGATAAATCAATTAAAATGATTCAAAAAATAAAAGATCAAATATCAGTTAGCCTATGAACTGTCATGGCTGGGTTGCTTTGGTTCGAGCCCCTGTTGCTCCGAAAACATTTCACTTTCCGTTATTTAAAAAAAAAAGTAAATAAATAAATTTAAAAGATTCAATAAAATTCTATAATCCCTTATTTAAACGTTTGAGCCCCACGTTGGGCGCCAAAAATTTATAACGCCAGTCCCAGCTTTGAGGGATACAAATGAGGAATAACGTCATAAAATCCTTGACTTACCCTTTTGTGTGTTGAGCGCCAGACACCCCTTCCGGGTGTCGTCCGACAGGAACCAAACCAAGTTCTTAAAATTTTGAATTAGCCTAGAATAACTCGAAGAAAATGAAAAGAAAAAAAATAAACCATTCTTTAAATTTGATAAATATATGAGTGGCTTTATTGGTAGTAAAAAAAAATATAGAGATGAAATTGACAAAGTTGAAATTAATAGTGAATATAAAGCAGTTGTTTGCCTGAAGGGCGGAGATTTATAATAGCGTTACTAATTTCTTGAACAATTTAGACAACGCGCCATTTTATTGTCAACAGACGCTGACCTTGAGAAAAAAGACAACACGGAAAAAAGCTTAACTTAAAATAACACTAAAAGGTATGAACATTACGCGAAATTATGCTCACAAATAAGAAAATAAAGAAAAGCATCGTACAATGTATACCGACTCACTCAAAATTCGTACATCGTGAATGCGACACTTTATCCCGAAAACAAAATAAACCGAAACATCTCAAAACTAAAAAATAAACTCCAAATCAGACCCAAAATAACTCAAAAACATCATAGGGACAGACTGACGCCTACCTTGCTCCCTTCGGAGAGAAAACCGAGGTCCTTTATCCAGAAAAAGTACTTTGGTAGAATCAAATGGGTCCTTTATCCGAAGAAACGTAATCGGCAAGGCATCGGCTGTGTTTTCCAGGAACGACCAACACGAACTGATTTCTTGGCGTCCCTTCGCCGGCTTCCCGCTCGTCTACCTCGCTCCCCGACCAGGTCCAGTAGGTGCTGCCCCCGTTTCGATCCATGCTCACCTCTCATCGGTAGAATAGATTTCTTCCTAAGCACCTTTGAAGATCGTGCGTGAATCATCACCTCGTGTCTAGTGTGCCGGTAGTAACAAAGATGGCCGCCCGTATGTAATGACAGGTGCCGAGCCGGTTGTGATTTTGACACTCCGCGGTTGTAGTGAATAACGATTCTATCCTGGATGACATGGATTAAATCTCGGGTTGACGTGCGTGGTAAAATAGACCGTGTGTGTGGTGTGGTGTGGTGGCAGTGCCCCGTTGTTAAATCAACCTGTTTGGTGACGATTGCGAAAGGTCTCCTTCTTTCCCTTGTTGGTATTTTTGGCGATGCCAGCAACTCCAAAGTTTCTTTTTAAGTCAGAGAGAGACTCTCCAGTCTCCCAAGGAAACAAAGGTAGGACGTCAAATGCCCTAATACATAAGTGACCTAGCCCTAACATAAATTAAAGTGTCCCTTTTATACAAAAGAAAATAACTTATAGAAATTCTTTTACTTCACACTTATCCACATACTCCACTCCCAGACTCATTCCTTAAATAGTTGAATTTGAGTTCGTGCTGGCCTTGGAAAGTATCGCGATTATTTTTAAATAACTTATGTATAAAGTCAGGGGAGGATCCTCAACAGGTGGTAAGCCACCTCGTTACAGCAAAAAAGATGAAATTTTTACAGCAAGAAATGCATTTTTAAACGAAAGAGGGAAAAGTCCACGATTGTCCACGAGTCTAGCGGATCTAGCCAAAGTTCACGTGGACTGAGGTGGGCTACAATTTTTGTTTTAATTTGCATGCATATCTCCCCCAAATGTGCTCAAATCCACAAAATATGAATGGGTTTAAAAAAATGATATTCGAAAATTCCGCAAGCCCCATGGAGATTAACACGTATTTCCCATGAAAAAGATATTTTTGTAAATTGTATTCAGAATTGTCAATATTATGTATATCGAGTTGATCCAGAAAATTTATCTTCAAAATCAGTCTGTGGTGCTAACTATTAGTTTTTTAAGATTTCTTTTAGTGAATATTGTTCCTAGTGCATAAAATATTACTTTATAGTAATAACTAGAGTTTCAAATACATTGTTAAAACAATTTATCATATTTTATAGCCATTTTCTCTTAAAATAAAGTTAGAAATTCACGAATTTATCTGACTTTTTCAACTAGTTTTTAACTTTTCAGATAGACCGAGGCAATAGTCACCTGAATATAACACAGACAATTGTTGAAACTATTTATTATTCATAATAATATTCTTTTAGAATAATGCTAGAAAGTTGCAGTTTTTTCTAATATTTTCCACTTTTAGTCCACTGTCAAATTCTATTAAGGTAATAGTTAATTCAATTTATCCAACATAATTGTTTAAAGAATTCATTATTTTTAATAACATTTTCTTTGAATAATGCTAGAAAGTTACGGGTTTTTTTTTTTAATTTTTAACTTTTTGTCCACTTCCTACTTAGCGAGATAATTACTAATGCAAGTTGAACGAGTTGAATCAAACAAAACGAATTTTTAACAAAATAGTCGAAGTATTTCAACTTTCAACCATAAAAAAGTCAATTTTCAACGAAAAATATTAATTTTCCATCAAGAAAATTAATTTTCTATGAAAAAAAAGATAAATTTTCAACAAAATACATCAATTGTTAACAACATTTTTTAATTTTTGAGCTAAAACCTGCCCATGGGTAAATTGATCAAAAACCACTCACATTTTGTCCATATAAAATGTGTAGTTTTTAATATAATACATTTTCATGAGCAGTCAACTTAAAAAATGGGTATAAGGTTGAACAATTTATAAACGAAAGTGCGACCTTCGCATTATTCTTCGAGTATTTTTGCATGAAAGAATCTGTTATCTTCCGAAGCCTGCACAAATTGATCAAGTAAGAATTGGAAAATTAGATTATTATTATTTTTCAATGTTTTCCCGATGTAAAAAGCTGAGTATTGTTCAATATATTTGAAAAGGTTGTGATGCATTAATATAGTGATATAGTTTTTCAAGCAATCAATCACAAGCATAAGCTTCATCTCGCTAAAGTTGTGCCAGAGATGAGGCGTGTAGTGCCTAAACCTTACTGTCATTACAGTTTCCGCAAAGATCTGTTAAAATTCCATGGTGGACTTCGCCTATTTTGAGCATCAAAAATGGTTAGAATTAGATAATCTAAGGTTTTGTTAATAAAAAAAAATGGTTATAATTTTTATTTTCAAGAGAAGTCCACCATCGGTGTCGGTATCCTTTTTACAATGCAAAAAACGAAATTTCAATTCATGCATTATTTTGGGAGTGGTTTTGCAGAAACTGATCGGAGGAAGTTACCGTTTCACCTTAACATCCACCACTACGTGTCCCCTTTCCATTCCACAAGATTCGTGGAAATTTAGTGTATACGTATCCTTTTTCCAGGTCTCCCAGTTCTGTTGGAAAATTATTCTCACGCGTTGCATCATGACCCATGATTTCTGATATAAAATGAACAGAGGATTGGGTTCTAATACGTAAATTATTGGTCGATAGTCGTCATAATGTTTGCGCGGCGAAAGTTCGACTTACGCTGCCTCTTGAGCGAAGCGAAAGTGACCGATTTTTGCCTTATATCAACTGGCGGGGCAAAATTAATATAGCTTGACCACAGCAGCACCGTGTCGTACATAACCTCATATATAGTTTTCATTATTCTCACGTGTCATCTAGGTCCAGTGTTATGGTATTGTTAAAATCAAGTACTATCTCACTGAGGTTAGAGATATAATTAAGAACTTAAAAAACGTTGAGGCTGCTGGTGTCGCTGTATCAGCGCTGAAATGCTCAAATACGGTGGCGAATACATACCTTACAGATTGTGCGAATTGATAAATTTATGTATCGAGACGGGAGAAGTCCCAGACGATTAGAGAAAAGCGATTATTGTACCAATATACAAAAGTAAGGGAGATAAAAGCAACTGCATTAATTACAGAGGTATCAGCTTATTAAGTACCGTAAGTAAAATATACTCAAAAATACTTATTCGTAGGGTAATGAAAATTACAGAAGAAAATATATGGGAAGTCCACGTGTATTTATGCCAGGAACATCATGTACATATCAAATATTTAGCTTTAGACAGATCACAGAGAAAAGCTTGAGAGTAGGAAAGAAAGTTTTCTGTGCATTTGTTGACTTAGGAAGAGCATTTGACAAGGTACATAGAAGTAAACTTTGGGAAGTCCTTAAAGAGTACGGAGTCAACGGATGGCTCCTACACGCAATAAAAACAATATATACAGGTAGTAGAGCGAGTGTAAGGGTTAATGGGAAACTGAGTGACTGGTTCAATATTATGCAAGGCGTGAAACAAGGATGCGTTATGTCATCATGGATATTTATCATATTTATGGATAAGTGTCTAAGAATGGCCCTCTTCGACGAAGAAGGTGTAGATCTCGAAAGAGTGAAGTTACGTGGGCTAGGTTTTGCAGATGACAAGATTGTTATGGCAGAATCAATCGAAGACTTGCAAAGAATGTTGAATAAATTTAATACAAGCATGAAGAACATGGGCCTCAAAATTGACGTAAATAAAACAAAAATCATGGTACTTGAAGGAAAAAGTGAGACAAAAATGTGCAACATTGTCCTAAATGATGAGAGATTAGAACAAGTTGATAAGTACGCATATCTGGGTAGCATATTCACTAGCGACGGAAAAATAGATGGGGAGTTAGATAAGCACATAAATGAGGATAAGAAGGTTATCGGTAGAGCAGGGTCCATTCTAACAAATAAAAACATATAAAAAAAGCTTAAATGGCCATACATAATTCTATATTTGTACCGACTATACTATACGGTAGCGAGACATATACCTGTCAAGAAAAGGACAAAAGTAAAATTAACGCGATTGGCATGAAATCTCTGCGTACAATATGCGGGAAAACACTGATGGACAAAGTACGAAACGAGATAATCCTCAAAGAATGTGGCGCAGGAGAGATACTAGTTGACATATGGGAAAGAAGTCAGTTAAGATGGTTTGAACATGTTGGAAGAATAAAGGATGAACGACTGACCAAACAAGTGTATAAAGGTGAAGTAGAAGGCAGAATGCCGAGGGGTAGACCGCCGAAAGAATGGTTAGAATCTGTGAATGATACATTAATCCGAAGAGACATAAGAAGCCATAGAAACAATAGAGCTTGCATGAAAAAATGCATGGACGTGAAGGAAGCTAGAGTAGTATGCCATGACAGAAAAGTGTGGCGACATATAGTTTGTAAACAGAATGACAATAAAGTGAATTACGCCTGAAACAAAGACCTTGGATACTAATGGGCCCAAGTGGGGAACCACACATAACAATATTGTGAGGCTCCTCACTTCGGGTGATCGCTGGAGAGATTGTTAAGCAACATCGGTCGGAGCAGTGTTGTGAAAAAACGTTTCATTTAAATAAGTGACACAAGAATTCTAGATCAATCTAAAAAATCGATACCCTCTACACGGAAAAAATTAGTTGTTGAAATTTTGAATGACTGAGTCAACCACTCTAGGATAGGGCTTAACGTATGTCATAAATTGGAAGAATCGTCTTACAAACCTTGATTGATACATGTTTAAAAAGTAGAAAGAGTTGTCGAAAGTACAAAATAATTTCAATGAAAATGTGAAGACCAGAGGAATAGAGTTCTTGAAACACTGATACACAAATGCTTCGAAGCCAGTCAATGAAACTTTCGATGACTCCTAACGAGTTTTTAGAAAACAGTATAGCCAAGTTAAAAAAATATTTATTTCGCGTTTATATTAAATATATTGTTATTCACATAGACTCACGCTTAAGTTGTATTTATTTTTACAGATACACACGAACCTATGAAAAATCGAAACAAATTTTTCGGCGGGATTCGAACAACCTAACGCCTATCGAACGCAACTTATCCCTAACAACTAGACCCCACGGCTAACTTGAAACATTGAATATTTTGCACAAATCTCAGTGAAGAGCCAAATTTAAATCCGTGCAAATTTGTTCATTGCCGGTGACCGCGACTCCATTCAGACTTATACATATACCACTTCACCTGAGCATCACGACGTGTTAATACAAGCATCCAGTGTGACTGTACGAGATTCTAAACAAAAAGTGGCCTATCCTAGAATGGTTGACTAGTCAAGTAGATAGATAAACGTTTATTTTTCAGCCTGCTGGCCTTAAAAAATTGACTTGCTTACACATCCATTTTTTACAGAATTTTCTTAAAACTAACCCTTAAAAAACTAACATCCTTCCATTCCTTATCTCTAAGCCGCACGCTCGTATCGCCTTGCCTTCCTCGCTTCGCCTCGCTCGCATATCCCTACTTTTTCGCATTGCCTCGCTTGCCAACCTCTGTTATCGCTCTAATACCTACTACTTATCTACTATTTACAATATTTACATGTTACTTATATCTACTTTCTCTCCTATTTACAATCTTTCCTTCTCCACTCCTCTTCCTCCTTCCTTCTCTTCATCACCATCTTCCCCAACACTCCCTTCACCCATGCTACTGCCCTTTTTTCCCCCTTTTCATGCAACAATACCTCCATGCTTATCTCACTTCTTTCTACCTCCACGCACTCCTCCAACCAGTGCTCCACTCTTGCATCCCCCTTTCCACACAGTTCACACATCCTCTTCTCTCGCGAGAGCCAGAACCTATTGAAGCCCTCCATGCACCCACACCTCATCCTCGCTATAAGCTCCTGACTTCCCTTCTCTCCTTTCTCACATAAATATTGCGCTCTTGCACTTGGCATAATCCACACATAGTTCCCGTTGAATCTTGACTCTCTTATTCTCTCTTCCCCTTCTGTCTTCTCTCTCTCCATGCCGTTTTGCTTAACCACGTCACAAACCTTCCTTCCTTCCTCGTGCATCCTTCTCACTTCATCCATCTGCAGTCCATTCATTCTAAAATACCTTTCCCTCTCAGCCTCCATCTTCCCACCCCCTCCCTTGTTCTCCTTTTCCAACCAACACGCCCTAACTAGCCTACTTCCCCCCTCTTCCAAAAATTTCTCCTCATATTTACACGCCCGGCTCCCTACTAGAATTCCTACACTCGCTCTCCCCGTCTCCCTCCTGACAATATAATTAGGCGTGTTCCTTGCCAACCCCAGGGTCCACTTTACATACCTCTCCTGCGTTCTATTAACCTCTTCACTTTCCTTCCACCCCCACACTTCTACCCCATACAATAGCACACTCATCACTAGTGAATCAAACAATTTCATTCTCCTTCCAAAATCATCTGCGAATAACTTCTTTCCCAACCCCCACACCTGCCTCATCACTACATTTGCCCTCCTCACTCTCTCTTTTATGTGACCATCCACTCCACCATTCCTTCGAAACACGAAGCCCAAGTACACAAACTCTTTCACCTCCTGCACCTCCTTTCCCTTCCACTTCCACTCCCTTCCCTTATCCCTTCCCCCTCCTTTTCTGAACACCATAACCTTGGACTTTTCCACATTCAGCTCTAACCCCTTTTTATCCAGGTATCTTCTCAACCTCTTAATCATCTCCTTTAAGGCCTCCTCGCTGCTTGCCCGCAACACTATGTCATCTGCATACGCTAGTGACCAAATTCTAACCCCTCCTATCCTGACTCCTCCTACCACCCCGGCCTCCAGCTTACTTTCCATATCCGCAATTAAAATCGCAAAAAGCGTTGGGCTAAGTGGACACCCTTGCCTTAACCCCCTATCCATCCAGAATCCCTCCGAAATCCCCTCCCCTCCTCTTACCTTGTCTTTTGTCTCTTCATATATCTCCCTTACCCTTTCAATTAGGCCCCTCTCTACTCCCCTATCCTCCATCGCCTCCCACAACCTCCCCCTATCCACCGATGGAAACGCGCCTTTGAGATCCACAAAAAACGCGTACACTCTCGCCCCTTTCTTCGCTAATTCTCTATCTACCACGTGCTGCAGCACGTAAATATTGTCGATAGTACTCCTACCCGCCCTAAATCCCGCCTGCGTCTCCGGCAATATTCCTTTCCCCTCAACATCCTTCCGCAGTCTCTCTGCCACCACCATCGCATATACTTTATACGCCGTATTCATTAGCGTAATCCCTCTATAATTTTCCTGCATATCTCTATCCCCTTTCTTATACAGTGGCACTATTAAGCCTTCTCTCCACCCTCCTGGGAATCCCTCACCCCTCCAAACTTTCTTCACTACCTCCTTCAGCCTCTCCCTAACCTCTTGTGTACTAAACAGCCATGCTTCGTTCTCTACCCCATCCAGCCCTGCTGCTTTTGACCTTTTCAACTTCCTTATCTGCTTCTCTATCTCCTCGTCATTCAACTCCTCAATCTCTGCCTCCCCCGTTCTTCTACTTCCCCCATCCGTCTTCCTTGAATCTGAGCCCTGGAACGATTCTTTAAAAAATTCCCTCCACTCCTCACTCCCTATCTTCTCGCTGACCCCCACCCTGCGCTTCCTAAACCTATTTATTATCTTCCAGACGTCCCCCTCCGTCTTAACATTTGCTAACTCCTCTTCCAGCTCTTTCTCCTTTTCCTGTTCTTTCTTCTTACACATCAATCTAAACCCCTTCCTCGTTTCTACGTACTCCTCCCTTCTCGCATTACCCTCTTTCCACTTCTTGTACTTCCTCTTCACCTTCCTTTTCATCTTTTTACATTCCCTATCCCACCATGGCTTCACCATTCCTTTCTTCTTCTTTCTGAATACCTTCCTTTGCACACACCCTTTCACGTTCTCTTTCAGATCCTCCCATATCTCTTCCACAGACTCCCCTCCAAAGCGTACCTTTCCTAGCCGCTCCTGATACTTCTCTATCACCTCCCTCGTCCAGGTCACCCTCTCCCCTATCGAGACTTCTTCCCCGCCTTGTCTTCCTCCACCCTCACCTCTTATCCACAGACTTAATGGCTGATGGTCTGATTCCACCCTCCCCTCTACTGCGAATTTTTCCGTCTCCTCCCACCCTTGCATATTCATTACCACGTAGTCTATCACCGATACCCCCACCTTACTTACATACGTGTATTCTCCCTCTTCGTCCCCATTAGCCATACCATTCGCCACTGCCCACCCTCTATGCTCCATCCAGTCCCTTAGAATCTCTCCCTCCTTATTTATTATCCTATCCTTCGAATTCCTTTTGAAGCTCTCCCCTTCCCTGTAAAGGCCCCCTTCCCTTCCCATCCTCGCATTAAAATCCCCACCCAGTATCACCATACCCTCCTCTCTTTCGCCTAGCAATTCTTCCACCCTTTCTTTAATTCTTTCCATCCCATCCTTATTGTACACTGCCACAAACTTACACGGTATCCCTCCTATTTTTACTTCCCTCATTTGCACTCCCTCCCTCTCTTTCTCTCCATGAACTTCTTCCTCTAATCCATCTCTAACCCCCGTTATAATTCCCCCACTAGCCCTTCCTTTTTTCTTCACTCTGACCGCCTCCTGGAGTCTCCACTTGTACCCCCTTGGCAGTTTTGGCTCTATTCTGTCCCATTCCTTTCTTTCTACCCACGTCTCAACCAGTCCCACAACATCAAATTCTTGTACATACCTCCAGAACTCCTCATCCTTCTTCCTTATCCCTGCTACGTTCCAATACAACACCTTCAATCCTCCTCTATCCTGCATTACCCCCACCCCCCTAATGCCTACGAAACAAATTCCCCTGCACCTCCTTCAACACCTCTTTCTCCTCATCCCACACCCACATTTTCTCGTCTATTTTTATTTTTCTATATCCTACCTTCGCCGATCTCCCTTCACTCTTCTCCCTTCTAGCCCTGTCGTTCAGCATTCTCTGCAAATCCCTTTCCTTTCTCGTTAAATCATGATCGATGAAAACTCTCCTATCCTGTATCCTGTTTTTATTTCTCATTACCCCCAACTTTTCTTCCCAGCTCTCCATCTCCACAACCGCCACTTCCTTGTCCTTTCTCCCCTCCAACTTAACTTTCCCTACCCTGCCTTTGACCCACCCTATGCTCTGTAGCAGCGCTTCCACACCCTCTCTTTCTTCCCCGTTCTTTAGCTTCAACCCTTTTACTACAATATTATTCCTCCTGTCTGCCTTCTCTTTTCTCCCGATTCTCAACTCCATTGCCCTTAACCTTTCCCTATCCGCCCTCTCCTCCTTCTCACTCCTACGCTCTCCCACTTTCTCTTCTATCAGATTTTCTACCCTCTCCCAAATACCTTTAATCTCGCTCCCCCCACCTCCGCCTTCCATTTCCGTCCTGCCCTCCATCTTCTCAAGCCTTTTTTCCGTCCTTTCCTTCCACACCCTATTTTCCTCTTCCATCTGCTTTATTTTAATTTCTTTTTCTTTCCTTTCCCTCTCTAACGACCCTACTCTCTCCCTCATCTCTTTCATCTCCTTTTCCCATTTCTCATCTCTAATTCTCAATTCCTCCCTCAGCCCCCTGATCTCGCTTATCAGTATACCGAGAGCCTCCTTCTCCACATTTTCCCCCATTTTTTGGGGGGGTGTCCTACTGGTTCTACCGCTTTTTTTAAACGGACTCTCTACCACGCTTTTGTCCGGACTCTCTTGGCTGTCTCTTTTCCTTTTCAAGAGATCCTCCCCGTCACTTACGCTCGATGTTCTCTCCCTCACCTTCTCTCTTCCTTCGTTCCCACTGTCCCGCTTTCTCCCACTCCCTGACGCGCTACTAGACACTGAGCCACGCTCTATTGGCTGTCGTGGCACGTGGAAAATTTTCTCCCCGTCACCGTCACTACCAGTACTCTCACTACCAACCTCCCGCTTTGCCGCCGGTAACTGGGACCTCTCCATGCAGTACCCTCTGCTACCGCCAGATGTCTCTGCAGAATGCTGTCTATTGCCGCCAAATTTTTCTTTATTTCCCTTTTTTTTTTCTTTTTTTTTTCTATTCCTCACAGCCCTTGCAGACACCCCTTTCCCTCACTTAACATCCCCCCAAATTTTCGAGCACCACCCTTGACCCTTGCAGGCCCAAGACTTCTGACCACAAATTCCCCCGATTCCTTGCTAACCTAACCTCACTTTCCCAATTTGCTATATCCCGCCTCACACCCACTCTCAATATTACTTTTTATCTCCCCAATTCACCCCACACAACCCTACTCACCTCCTCCGCTTCCACCCTTACACTCCACTCACACCTACCACACAAATTCCGTACATCCTCTCACCACCTGACACTAACCGCGTTCTCACTTCCGCCACCAACATGCAAGTCCCGACTAGTCAAGTAAAGTTTCGGCAACTTATTTTTTCCGTGTACCCCACATTACTCCATTCCTCACCAAGCAAGTCACGCCTACCCCGAAAGGGAAATGGCTTAATGGTATAATAATATTGAAGAAGTGTCCTGTCGACATCTCGAAAAGTCCGGTCTGTCCAGACTCCCCTTTCAATTCTGGCATTGTCATTTTTTATCTCGCTATCACTCAAAAGGCAGCGAAAGCCTAATTTCCGATGCGCTTGTTATAAAAAATATCGTACATAGCTATTGGAAAATGGCGGCGAAGTCTGACTCGTGTATTGAATCGCTCGCATCGCTTGGGCGAGAAGTTCACACTCGCCAGTCATTGCTGCCTTTCACCCATACCTATGCGACATACTATAACTAGCTACCACACTATCGCATTTGATCAAGATAACTTTTTTCTAGCGCTATTAAATTTAAGATTTCTTTTCAGGATTGCCGGAATCATAAACTCACTTCGAAATGATAAGTTACTATAAAATTCTGGTAAATTACAATAGATTACTGAAAATTTCCGAAAATTTTGAAATACTTTAAATTTCCGGAAATGCCTGGGTTTCATCCAAATATCTTTGGATACCTTAAGAGGGCTGGGGACATGAGCTTCTGTAAGGTGATCGTTTGCCAATAGTTCCTTGGAAACTATAGAGAAAAATATGACTTTTGTGGTATGTCTGGATTCAGAACATAATGATCTAGAAGCTTATTTATCCAATTTTTATAAACATTTATTATATTAAAAATATGCTCAGTCAAAGTTACGCTACTTTTGGAGACTAATTTCTCGGCCTGTAATGATTATTTCACAAATTTTCTAAATGCTCGACATAGGTTGACATTTCATCTACAAATTTATGTATGTAATTAAATAATTTCTCTTCAGTAAATATGAGGAAACATGTGCAAACAAAGTGTCTGCATGGAGCAAATTCAAGGCAAGTAACTACCGATCCTGCCGGCCAAATATTAAGGAGACATTTAGGCACGCCCACGCTATTGTACTCACTACAATGCATACCGTTTACCTCACCCCGACAAGTTCTAGGGCCCACGTTAACTGTAATTCACATCTGCACCGAGAGAACATACTTACTTCTCTCGTCTGATCTCGTCTCACGCTACGTTAGTATGGTTCATTCCAAACTATGATAGCACACATTCTTACTGAATTAGTAAGAATGTATACTAATTCAGTAAGAATGTGTGCTATCATAGCTTGAAATGAACCATACTGACGTAGCGTGAGGCGAGATCAGACGAGAGAAGTAAGTATGTTAGGTGTCACTTTTATCATATAAATTGAAAATAATAATCGAAAAATGAAAAAGAACCCAAGTTTCCTATTTTGGCAATCGAATGCCAACAGTTATACAGTGGTTATACATATTATAAAGCCGCAAGAAGTCGAAATAAAGTTTGAAATTTTGGAAATTATACTCCACTTGAATTTTCATCTGAACAAGACTTGATATCCAGTAAAAATTTGAAATTAAATTCTGCATAATACTAGAAAAAAAGCGTTTTGTATTGAAATCTCACTTTTTAAATGTAAAATAATAGTTTCAAACCGAGAAATCAGTCTTCAAAAGTAGGGTAAGTTTGATGAAGCATATTTTGAATATCATCAATTTTTATTAAATTTTGACAAATTGTACTTCTACCTTATTTATTTACGAAAACAGGCATACCACATACGCTAGAGTTGTTAACAACGGTTGTACATGTTATAAAGCGCAAGAAGTTGAAACAAAGTTTGAAATGTTGAAAATATTCTAACTGAATTTCCGTCTAATCGAAACATTTCATTGGGACCGTTTCACAATATATTCGATATTCAGTAGAAATTCGGAGTTAACTTTTGCACTATAATAGAACAGAATCGTTTTGTATTGAAATCTTACTTTATAAATGTAAAATGATAGTTACAAACCGAGAAATCAGTCTTCAAAAGTAGGGTAACTCTGACAAAGCATATTTTTAATATCATCAATATTTGTTGAATTTTAAGAAATATTCCTTCTACCTTATTGATTTACGAATTCAGTGAAAAAATGGAAATAAATGTTGCATTATACTACAAAAGCAGCGTTCTGGATTGAAATCTTACTGTTTACTTGTGAAATAATAGTTTCAAACCATGAAATTAGTCTTCAAAATTAGGGTAACAGCGACCAAGCATATTTTTAATGTCACTAAAATTAACATAATTGTTAACAATGGTTTGACATAAAATATACACTACCGTCGGAAATCGTCCGCACGACTGGCGTGAGCGCTATTAAAAATCACTGCTGACTTCGAACCACGATATTTCGCCGAAAAAAAGAGATGAAGCATTTTTTTTAAACAGTTGGAAAGCTCATGAAATTCCACGTCTATTTGTACCCAACAAATCTTTTTTTGACCTACTGAAAATAGTACAGCACTTGAGAAGTTCAAAAAAAAAAGTCAAGATTTTCTCAAGTTTTCTACCTCAAATTCAACTTTTTGCACGACCCAGGAAAATTCTTTCAAAAAGCTGAAAATTATACGACATGGAGCCTTAAATCTTATCTTTAATTTAAGCCAAGAAAACTTAAAAGATCTTCATGGGTGCCCGAGATATGATTAAAAATGTTCAATCGTATCTGAGATCAATTTTAATCGACGATCACGGTTCTCGGCTGGTCTTCTACTCGCCTCCTTCGTTGAGGCAGGACCGCATAGGCCACGCAGAGGCCTAAGTGGACATTGTCCTATTCTTTAATATGGAGATAATATTAGATTCAAATAATTGTTAGAAAAATACATATATATTGCTTTTAAACAAGGTTGCTAGGTGACTTGAGGTTGTTAGAAAAAGTTTGAAGAACGTTAGTATGGAATTGCGAGGCTGCTGAGTCCTATCGCGGACCGAGATCGTGGGCAAAAGAGCCGAAAGTTTAGGTTTAACTTTGATAAAAAAATGCAAGTTCGGGATGCCTAAAGTGGATTATTTAGGATTTGTAATTGGAAAAGATGGAATGCAACCAGGTGTAAAACACATTAGAGCAATTGTGGAGTTTCCTCAGCCGGAAAATGTGCATGCTGTGAGAAGGTTTGTAGGACTTGAAAATTTTCCGAGACGTTTTCTTCCAAAATTTTCGTGTTTGATGGATCCGTTAATTGGACTTTTGAAATCCGCTAGCAAATCGCACTGAATTGCACACGGATGCATCAGCGATCGGGCTGGGAGCGATGTTATTCCAACAAAACGAGGGGGAGAAGCAGAAATTAATTTACGCAATTAGTAGAAAAACCTCAGAAACGGAAAAATCTTATCATTCTAGTAGGCTAGAGTTGTTGGCTGTAGTGTGGGCAACGACTAGATTAAGACCTTTGTTAATCGCTATTCATTTTGACATTTTCACGGACTGCCAAGCGTTGGTTTATATTAACAAATCAAAAACAACTAATCCACAAATTATTCGTTGGCTCAGCTCTCTCGCTGATTTTGATTTTGATATACACCATCGCAAAGGTGAGAATATGCAGCACGTAGATGCATTATCTAGAGCACCTGTAGAAGAGGCTATTTCTTTTGATGAACCAGGTACGATTTTGAATATTTCGATGCGCGAAGATGAGATCTTGATGTACCAGAGAGTTGATGAAAAGTTAGCCAGGAAAATAAAAATTCTAGAAAAAGCTGAACACGAACGTACTCGAGCGGAGATAGACGAATGTCAAGATTACGTATTAAGAGATGGTTTACTGTATAAAATCGATTACAAAGATAAAAATAAGGAATTGTATGTCGCGCCTACAGCCATGCGTAAAGCACTAGCAATTAAGTATCACGATTTGTCCAGTCATTTTGGAATTGATCGAACGGTAGCGAGAATTAGGGAACATTTTTATTTTCCAGGAATGCGAAGATACGTAAAAATTCACATTGGAGCTTGTCTTGAATGTTTGTTAGCGAAAAGGATGGTAGGGAAGCAAGCCGGGGAATTGCATCCTATTCCTCCCGGCAAACGACCGTTTGAGGTTATTAACATTGATCATCTTGGGCCATTTGTAACTTCAACTCGTGGAAATAAGTATATCCTTGCAATAATTTGCAATTTAACTAAATTTTGTCAATTGTACGCGGTTAAGGATACAAAAGCGCCTACGACGATCATGAGGGTTGAAGAATTAATTTCTAGATTTGGTTCGCCTCAGAGAATTATATCAGACAGGGTTACTAGTTTTACAGCTAATAAATTCGAGGAATTGTGCAAAAGATTTGGTATCAAGCATACATTAAATTCAGGTAGGCATCCTCAAGCCAATGGACAAGTGGAGAAATTAAATCAGACAATTTTACCTGCTTTACAATCAAATCTTTTGGACAATGAAGGACTTAGATGGGACCAAGATGTAAAGAAATTAGAATGTGATTTGAATTCGTCAGTTTGTAAATCAACGGGACATGCTCCATTTGAAGCTGTATATGGTTTTGTACCACGTTATGAAGACGGTCATATTAGAATGATAACGAAAAATTCTGAGAGTTTTAGAAATCCAGATGAGATTAGGAATGAGATTAGAGAGGCGATTGCGATCGACCAAAAGAAAGCAAAAGATCGTTACGATAAGAACCGTAATATTACAATTAAATATGAAATAGGAGACATTGTGTTCGTTAAAACTAATACTGTATCAACAGGTGAGTCGACTAAATTTCAATCTAGAAAGAAAGGACCAAGTGTCATTATTGCAAAGTTACCGTCGGACACGTATAAAATTCAGAAATTATATTATAAAGGTAAAAATACTCCGACCAGGAAGTAGAAGATATCATGAAGGAAATCCATATTTCTAATTCAATAATGATGAGTTCTATCATTTAATCCATAAATAGTTACTACTTGTTGGTTTAGAAAACTAACTAAATATATTAATTACAGATGGTGGCCTTCAACACCATCGCCAGTCGTATCGGCACAGGGGCCACCGCCAGAACCATCGTCCTCATATTCGCTGGAGCAGTTTTTAGACTCAACACCATCATTAACACCACCACCATCATCATCAACACCACCACCACCACCAGCTGAAGTGAGAGGTCAACAACTTACTCACCGACTTTCTTGTCTTTGTCATCGCCACCCTCTCTACTCCATACATCATCGTCATATTTCATAAAAAAATAAATCTCTCATTTTATAATAAAAAAATGCAAGATTTGCATTTTATTTTGCATTTTGTTTCAAGTTTTTTTTCTGTTTCAGGTTTTTTCTGTTTCAGGTTTTTTTTCTGTTTC